>JAPMOB010206152.1:0-13690 GCA_029875015.1 Lepomis gibbosus | reverse complement strand
TCCTTACCTCTCCTTTTAGTCTCCTCTCCTCTCCTCATTCCTTTCCTTACCTCTCCTTTTAGTTTCCTCTCCTCTCCTCACTCCTGTCCTTTCCTCTTTTCTTGGATCTACGTGTAGTTTAATTGTTTTCATTGGCAGACCTGTGGGAAATCAAATCCTCCCTCCTCACAAACAACGGTGTGCTTTTTAATAACACGACGCTTCACATAAACACAAACATCGTAGGAGAAGAAGAAGTTGATTTAAGGTCTGTCATGTCCGCTGCATTCCTGCCTGTCCTCACGCCGTCACGGGCTGCGAGGGGGGTGGGCTCCAAGGACAGATGTGTGCCTTCCTGTGCAGATGTTGTTGCAAGGGAAACAATCACAGGACGTACTTTAATCGCCACGATGAACAGCTGGAGGGCCTTCCTGTGTGTGTGTGTTTCCCTCTGCGCTGTGTGCCTCTAACAAGTTCATCACTTAATCAGTTTGAGCGCCGCTGTGACAGGAGAGGAGCGCGATGAAGACTCTTTTATTTCTCGTTAGGAACAGGCAGTTACAGGTACAACACGCACACGCAGAGATACAGGCTGTTATTACAGATTGTCTTTTGCTGGCTGTCTGGGTTTTGTTTTATTGGTTGTGATTCACGCAGACAATCTGGCGTTCTCATAGTCTGTTGATATTTTTTGTGTGTGTATGTGTGTTTCTAGTCTAGCAGGATGTTGTGAGCTTTGCTTTCGCAGCAGCCCTTTGAACTCTCACACTTGTATATATACTTTTTGCCACTTGTGTTTAAGAGTTGTGAAGTGTAGCGATTTCTGCAGCCGTCAGACTCTCAGATGATTTTAAAAAAACTCGAGTGAGTGATGATTCATTAATTTCCCCCCTGTAGTGCAGCGCTGGCTCTCACACTCACATGTTTGTTGCATATTTATGTGTGTGTGTGCGAGTGTGAGATGTGATTAAGGGGCTCCCTCGTCCTGATCAGAGAGGCCCGATTGGCACCAGATGAAGCTCTTTGATTTCCTCTAATGAGGGGAGGAGGAGAGAGGGGCTGTACAGAGAAAGGGGGGAAGAGAGGAAGGAGTGAAGACAGAGAGAGGTAGGGAATGACAGGAAAGTAGAGAGAGAGAGATGGACGAGCACACGGACAGTAGCTCCACTGTTCGACAGATCTCAGTGCGATGTGTGTCTCTGTTATGGGCAGATCATCATGGTAACCTTGTTGGCATGTTGACAAAAGTTTTCCAACCCGAACTGTACCCTCCCCCCCTCTCGCTCTCTCTCTCGCTCTGTCTCTCTCTCTTCATTTTCATTTCCCGAAGCTTCTTTGGCATGAATTTTCAGGTTAACAATGCTGCCGTTGCACAAATTCATATTTAAACAATAAAACAATTATATAATTATATTATATTGAAAATAGGTCAATGGTAGCATTTTTCCAAGGAACATTTTTTAAAATAACAAACAATAAAAATAATAATAATGTCATACTATTAAAGAAGTCAAGTCATCTTTATTAATATAGCACATTTAAAAACAGGAGTTGACCCAAAGTGCTTTCCAAGAACACAATACACACAAATACAGGTATAAAAAAACAAAAGAACAAGAAAGTATATATACCACTATGTATCCGACTGCACAATAAAACACTAGTGCTCCAATATACCTCAATAAAAGGAATATGGAGAACTTAACATCCCACTGGTTGTCCTCAGTCTTGTCTCTCTCTCTCTGTCTCTTTCTCACTGTCTGTTGATGTCTCTCGCCCTCTTGAGTATTTTCCGCCGCCATCCCTAATTGCACACAATGCATCTGAATAATAATAGAGATTGTTAGATCAGTGTAAACACTATAGCAACATTTCTCTCATTTTACCATGAGTCTCTATTTAACGCCACCCACCAATAGTCAGTAGATTTATGTTGTTTTTCTAAACCAACAAAAATCACATACTAGTTATTTATTTTCTCCATTAATGAGCGGCGTTCAAAAGCTTTCTGTTTGCAGTGACATGAAGCGTGTGCTCAGGCAGGTTAGGACCCAATTGCACCAAAACTGGCAGGATGCTTTTTTTAAAATTATTTATTCAACTAAAACAAAGGGTGTGCAACTAGGTTGAAACTTAATGACAAAACAAATCCATCAACAATCCAGGAAGCCAGGCAGGTTAGAACATTGATTCCACAACGTATGGAGCGTGAAGACAAGCCGATAAGCTGATGCAGAACATACGTGACAAACAACGGACCAGCAAACACTGATGGACAACTGGGACAACGTATAGCGAGGCAGGGAGATCAGCCACCAGTGGGCACGTTAGGTAATCAGGACAGACAGTCCAGACTAACAGGAAGCGAGCATGAGACAAACACCCGGCACAGACAATTACCAAAATAAAACAGGAAGACACAAGGCCCAAACAGACAAAAACATGACCTGATGTATTTCTGGTTGGTAATGTAAAATTTTATTCCTGTTCATTTTCTCTTTTTGTCTCACATTTCAGCATTAAGTATAAAAAAATCCAACATCAGCCTTACGAAATCCCACGCAAGCAATATGTAATATATGTAAACTACAGATCGGGTGTTCGTCTTTTGTTCTGACGGTTCAACCGGGAGAGTTTCATGAGTCTTGAAGCCACATCACATTGTCGATAAGAAAGAAAAATCACTTCAGTGAGTGTTACCTACAGCGGGCGCTCGTTGGTAGATCATTCGACAGCAGAGTGAAGAGGAGGACACACACACCTTCATCTGCTGTGTGCAGAGCTGTGATTGAGGATCTTGTCTTGCCAGCTCCTGAATAAATGATGATGTCCTCCCTCTGCTCCTCCTCATCTATACTTAATGCTCTCCCTTTCTCTCTGGACTATAAAGTTCAGCCTTTGCTGTAAATCACATCCGCCTCTCTCTTCCATCACTTATCCTCCTCCTTCTGTTTCGTCTCTATTTTCTCTTTTGCTCAGATCAAATGTTATTTCAAGATTTTATTCTCTTTTGTTTGCAGGTTTCCACCTACACCTTTCAAAATAAAGATCAATCCATGAATTTAAACTGAAAATATATTCTATAAAAAAATTATAAGTTTTGAAATAAACAAAAGTACAGAGTAATGAGAAGATATTTTGTATTTGTGTTGTGTTTATGCTACGGTGTATTTATCAGGTAATTAATTTGCTTGTTTAGCTTAACGCTGGTTATTTATCTATAAACATTTTCTTGAAAATGTACAATATAATAATAAATGTCGATAAGGCAAGATAAAAAAGCCTGTGGTACTGTGGTACAAAATACGAATGTAATATTTATAAAGGCTCATCGTTGTGCATTACAGACATGAGTAGCCTCGTGTTGATCCTTTTGGATCTAAATTTAGTTTCCTTTTCTAAAAAGATTGATTGCTAAACTATCCTAAGAATTATTTTAATGCTTATATTTTTTATATTTAAATAAACTACACCACATAATGTAGAAATTACGGTACATGTTTGCTAAACTTACTGTGCATATACAGGTGTCCAAACCACAAGAAACAAACAAACACGGCTGCTCATTCTTGAAAATATCATTTTAGTTATTCACATTTCTGCAGCGTCCTGCTGCGTGATTGTTTCTGAATCAGAGGTAATCAGCACTACACTTCCCACAGATCACCTGTCAGTCAAACAGTGTGGGAGTCGGGGACGTCGTCTTCCTCTGGACTTACTGTTGATGCGGTTTGAGTTACTGTAGATGGAGCTCTTCTCTTCCGTTCAGTCGCTGTTCATAAGAAACCGGCTCGGCCTGTGTGTGTGTGTGTGTGTGTGTGTGTCATGCTTTTTATATCCCGGTGGGGACTTTAACCTGAATGCACACTAATCGATGGGGACTCGAGTACAAAAATAGTTACCCGCAGGAAGAGACACTTTTGGAGGGTTAAAACTTGTTTTTAGAGTTTAGGTTAAGGTTAAACATGTAGCTGTGATGGATCACGTTTGGGTAAGGGGCAAGTGAATGCTTTTGTTAATGAGATGTTCCCACAGAGAATGAAGGACAAACAGGTGATTGTGTGTGTGGACGAATAAATTCTTAATATTTCACTGTATATGGAGAGTTTAAAGTGTTAGGACTGTCAGATTTAGAACTAATTTTCATTGGGGATTAATTAATATTTTCTCAATCAATCTCTTAGTCTATAAAAAGGTTAAACATGTCGATCAGTGTTTCCCAAAGCCCAAGATGACGTCCTCAAATGTGCTGTTTTGTAAACAACCCACAGATATTCAGTTTACTGTCGCAGAGGAGGAAAGAAACCAGAAAATATTCCATTTAAGAAGCTGGGATCTGAAAATGTTTGCTTTATTATTGTAATAGTTGGTGATTAATTT
Source organism: Lepomis gibbosus (assembly GCA_029875015.1). Taxonomy (NCBI): domain Eukaryota; kingdom Metazoa; phylum Chordata; class Actinopteri; order Centrarchiformes; family Centrarchidae; genus Lepomis; species Lepomis gibbosus. The sequence continues at coordinate 9,331 of JAPMOB010206152.1, read as the reverse complement.
ATTGATGATTGTAAATATTTTAATAAAATCATTTTATTGCTGAACCTAGGGATGTCACGAGAACCGATACTTCAGTACCAAGTCAATACCAAAATCCTGAAGACAGAGTAGAGCCGCATGAAAACTTAGTGAAGTTATTTCGCACTTGTTACCTTCAGCCGCTCTGTGTCAAAGCCTCGGTTTCTCACAGTTTTGGGATATGTTAGAGAGCTAATTTAGGCAGACGTTTCACAGTTTGATCAGCTGAAAATCACCAAAGATGAAGAAGCAGTTAAGAACTGAACGTCTGTCCAATGCACCTGTTACTGTAGGAGGAGTTAGGGACATCTTAAAAGTGCAATACGATCCAATTCAATCATCAATAACTGATTTGTTTTTTAACATAAGAATCTCAACCACAGCCAGTATAGAAAGTGACCACCCTTAAGATTTTTACACCTGTGAGTTTGTAAAGAAAAGCTAAATTAAATAATTAATGTAATGATTAAAAATGCACAGTGTAAGGTTGTAATTTCTACATCTGTCCCTGACATCCTCTCACAGCTTTTACAGCTGTAAGTTGTTTTTTGTGATATTAAATGTTTTAATAAAAGAGCGTGTGTTGAAGTACATGGGATTTGCTGTTTTGTTTTTTACCATCAAGAATCCAGGAATTTTACTGGAATTGGTATTGACTACTACATATTTGGTATTGTGACATCCCTAGCTGATCCAATCTGTGACGGCGGCGGTGTGTGTGTGTGTTATTTGAGCCTCGGGCAAAGCTAGCGGAAAGGCACTTTATACCTCTAACCTGACAAATCCCAAGCATGTGTGTGTGTGTCCATCCGGCCTGTTAATTTGATTGCATAACAGGCTTGTGGGGACGTTGGGGGGGAGGCTGGCAATGGGATTGTTTGGAATGGCACGCTGCTCACTCAGTCCTGATATCTGCTGCCATGGAAAACGCACACACACATTTACGTTAACATTGACATCAGAGGCGTTTAGCCGCTCTCACCCACAGCGACTCACACGGAGAGCAACAGCAGACAAAGCTTCAGATTTTAAAGCAGCCAGCAGCTTCAATTTCACACACACACACGAACACACAGAGACACACACACACACACACACACACACACACACACACACACACACTCACACAAGGACAGCCTGGTTGGTATTATTACTAAAGTCCCCCTTGCATCTATTTTTATTAGCAGAGTTTGAGGGGATATGCAGTGATGATGGAAATGTGGCGTCACTTTTCTCTCATTTCCTCTCTCTCACACGCACTCTGACTCTTGCAGGTATTCTTCAGGTACTCCTTCTTTTTCAACCTAAATTCTAATGTCGTACATTTGCAAAGAGATTACTCCATTAATCAATGCTCTTGCTGTACGTAGAGCAGGGGTAATTTGTGCCCTGATAGCTAGAAGTTTGAACTTGTTAATAATAAAAACATAATAAATAGGGCTGTCAAGCGAATTAAAAAATTAAGTGTACAAGTTTTGTAAAATCAAATTAATCAAAATGAATCACATATATTAATATTTGCTATAAGCTTTTAAAATATTCTAAATAGATTTTGGCAGATGAGTGCATCTATGATAATAAACAAACTTATTTAGTTAAACATCTTTATTTTCTATATATTGATAACCTTTTTTCCACTGTGCATATGCAATGTCACAACAATTTTTATTGAAAATACTAGTAGCATTTTTGTGGTATTGAAGAGCTTCAAGAAACTTGCCTCCTCAGTTTGTGTAAGCGAGTCACCACTGGACTGAACAAGAGCAGGTCAGCACTGGTTAAAACTTAAGTCACAGTATGCCAGCACTTTTTCTTCTAAATTCAAATTTATCTGCACATTTACCATCTCTGTTGCACTTAGGAGGGGCCGCTCATATCCCCCCCTCAACGTTGAATGTTTTAGTTTGGCCCAGAAACACAGAGAGCGCTCCGCTGCAGCTGACCGCCCGGTCTTTATATTATATTATCGATTCTGAATATTTTAAATGGTTTTAGTACTCGTACAGTATCCGTACTGAAAATCCCCTCTCTCATGTTCTCTTCTCCTGAGTCCACATAGCCCCGCCTCCTCTCACTCACCATCTTCTTGTCTCGTGCATTCTGGTTGATTTGTGTTATTTTTTCCCCCCTGCCTATTCCACAAGTCCCGCCCTGCTGTGCTGTAATTGGTTAGTACTCGTCACTTGTGATTGGATGATGGCAAGGGAGACAAGCTAGCGCCGCGATGGTACAGAGCAGTGCTAACAAAAGAGCAAAACACCTCGAGACGTCTTGATATCGATATTTTTCAAGATATTGTATCAAAGTTAGAAATTTCAGTATTGTGACAATGCTAGTTGGCTATGTGCTAAAAGGTTAGCATACTGCTTTGAGTGATACTCAAGCTGTGTCTCAGACGGATTTGGTGCGCTTACTTAAAATGACGATTATATCTGACCGCTTCTTCTTTTTTTTCCTTCTTTTTAAATGGCAGATGGTTACAGAGTGGATCATTATCGCCATCATTTGACCTCGATTGTCACTCGCCAACATGTCTACCGGCTTGTTTGCTCACTTTACTTCAATTAAGTTTGATTAAAAATTACTTAAAATTAGCGTACTTTTACAATTGCAACAGCTGCAGCTGCCTCTGCTGACATTTTTCACAAGTTTGACAATAGGTCGGTGGTCCCTCCCCTTCCGCTACCAAGATGGCGGCCGTTGAGGATACGAAGAGGGCACTCAAAAAATATATGTGTATAACAACTGTAAAGATAAATGGAAACTTGCTGTAAATTCTGGACAAGACTTTTCTGCGGAAAAATATTCTTAAAAAATGTGTAATTCACCAAACTTCTTGAAATAGTGATTTGCACAGCTAAAAGTCACGACATAAGCATGAAGCTGTGAGTATTTTGTTGTGAGACTTTTCTTGTTTTTGGCCACTTGTGGGGCCGAAGCTGACAGAGAAACACCACTAACATAAAAAGACTTATGAAGTTGTCAGGGCTAACGTGTTAGCAAGCTGTTGCTTATTTATACATCCACTAGTCACAGAGCAACATTATATTTGGCGTCGTGTTTGTGTCACTTAGTGAATGTTGAGTCCAGTATTTACCCTCCTTTTAGCACCTGCGTTTGGGCTCCACCAACTCCTGAGGAAAACATGTGGCTCTTTAGCTGCTAAATGCTTCGCCAGCTAGCAGCAGGCAGCTTGTTTGCTGAGACTGAACTGGACATAGCCGTTTGATTCAGTGGGACATATAAGAACTAAGAACTGGGGGTGTTTTTTCATGCGTGTTCGGCCCGGTCCACCTTGTTGTTGCCCTCGCTGGTGTGTCCGTGTGTGGAAACCAGTTCACACTCAGTGCAGGCGACAACAGGTGGAAGTAATTCAAGAAATGTCACGCATCCTGTGGACGGTTCACACTGCATTGTGTACATCGTTGTTTGCGTGTGTGTTGCGTGGCGTTTGTGACAGGTGGAGGATTTCGGGTGTGTGTGTGGGGGAGGTATCTGTTTCCACATTGTGTCAGCGCTGCACTGTTGGAGTGGGTTTCAGCGTGTCGGCTGCGGTGCTTTGGGGATATTTGATGTGAGTGTTTGTCTGTTTTATGTGTCACACTAAAACACAATATCTGTCAAAATAAATGCAATGTGATTTTATTTTATCTTTTGCAGATTATTCAGCAAAACTGATAAAATAAGGATTTTGTTGTTGTTTCAATATTAAAGTCAGTGAGTGTTTTATCACCTGCAGTAGATGGCGGTCAGCGTGTCCCCAGTCCAGACAGGAGTCCCTGCTGTGGACAGGGTCAGCTGCAAAAAATATTTAATCCACGTAAAAGAAAGCCCACTGAAAAATATCAATGTCAGTTCAAGTGTACGCTATATTTAGAATATTTTCAGTGCTTTACCTTGCAGTCAGACTGACCTTTCCAATGGGGAACTGCAGCCTTTATATCGCTCGATTGAAAGCCACCAGACTTATTAAACAAAAAGGTAATTTTACCTCACAGAACATGGGAGTTGCTTATCTACCGCTGCCTCGATCGTTTAGTTTATTTGTTACTTTTGTTAGTGTCTAACCTTTTAAAAAACCTACAGTCACACAATAACACGAGCAAAGTAACCGATTGAGGCAGCGGTAGACCAGCAACTCCTGCGTCCTGCAAAGTAAAATTACTGTTTTTGTCAAAGGAGGCAGCTTTTTTAAGAGAATAAGTCTTAATTTCCTGCAGGAAGTGGCTGTTTGACAGCAATATTCTGAAAATATTGTAGTGTGGTATCTTTGGAAAGGTGCCTCCTATAACTCCACTTCTGAAATATATCTTTAAGGCCTGTGAAGAAATTGCAAATGTCAGCAGAATCATATTTTAAAATTTATGTTCAGTGGGACTGAATTAAGTATGTTTTACATTACATCAGACCGAACTGTTCACACATACATATAAAAGTGCTGTTAGTTTCTAATTATTATAATTTACTTGAAATTGTTATTTAATAAAACATTAAAACAATTTGTTTAAATCATCAAAATACAAATCCAACTTGAATATTAGATTGACCACAGTTCAGTAAATCAACTAGTGTCTGTTAGCGGATTGACAGAGAATTAATGACAGCTATTGAAATAATTGCAATAAAAGTGATTTGTAGAAGTGCAAGCTGAGACGTGAGAAATTGTTCTTGTTATTTTGTTTTTTTACTTTTTTATGTAAGTGTAAACTGAATATCTCCTGGTTTAAGATAACGTTTTTGCATCTATAGACCAAACAATGTTCATTTAAATGAACATTTAAATAATTGTAAATTGCAGCCCTGAAATCAGTCTCCTTCTTTAAAAAGAGAAACATGTTTTCCTTCACATTTTGAACTAAAACCTGCATGTTGAATGTGAGCGTGTATGAAAATAGAAGTGGGAGTTTCTTTTCCTCGTGGTATTTAGTCATTGGCTGGTGAGTTATGTGAGTGTGGGGATCTCCATGACACCTGATGGAAACACTGGGTGGAGGGTTACAGCTGGTAGTGAGGGGAGATCCCACTTCTCATCCCAATTTGGATATTCCCCCTTCCCCTTCCTCTGGGTATCCCCTCGCTCTGACTCATACTTGTCTGCTTGTCCCAGTCCAAGTCACTCGCTGCCACGGTGTCGCACCAGACAACAACTCCAAGCCTCCCCAGTTCAGTTTGCGATGACACAGTGCACGCCGGAGGCTAAGCCGGCATGTGTGCGCGCCGTGAACGGCCTCGTCAGAGCGCTGAGGAGCAGGCTAAAGGCACTGCGACGTGTTCTGCTGCGCGCCGGCACAGACGGCAGCCACCGGCGACCGGCCCACACCTTTGATGGCGGCTGCTGGGAGCGACCCGGACTGTTAACCACGATAAATGGAGGGCCAGTTTTAGGCTGTTATGGACCAGTGAGTAGTCATGAGTGAGAGTTGAGCAGCTCGGGATGTGTGTGCATCTTATCAGTGTCATTCAAAACAAAAAATCATTAGCATTCATGAAATGTTTACAATATATTTATCAACATAAAGACTTAAAACAATAGTTCCAGCAGTATTTTCTGGACTCATGGCTGTCAAAACATTATTGTGAGATAATGAGGTAAAAATGTTTTAAGTTTTGGGCCAGTTGTGCTGACAGGTGGATAAAAACACCTTCTGGATTTTGCTGTTGGAGCAGTTTGGTCATGTGTCTGGGCTGTCAGAAGAAAGTCCTGTCACCTTCGAGTTTGAATTAATGTCAGTGGAGATTCAGCCGCCGGGAACGGTGGCATGAAATGATGAGTTTTCATGTTGTGATGAGCTGTTCTGGCGTCAGATCAGAAAGCATCAGAAATGATCTCCAGCTCCAGGCTGCTGGACCTGCTCGGAGTTGTAGGTGTTTTGTAAGTCTTTGAGATCAGCTGATGGTGAAACCAGATGGCACACAGACAGAAATGTGTGTTTTTTATTGGGATTATTCTGAAAAACAGCAAATTAGATTTTAAAAATTCAATCTGGGACTGCGTAGGAATCAAAGAAAAGTACAGCAAACGTTCTCCAAAGTGACGTATTTGTGATAAACAGGATCTCACAAAAGTTTTTTTTTGTAAACGGGGGAAAATGGCTAATTAGGCCTGATTTGGCCTTTTCTCTTAGGGGTGTTCCCAGCGGTTTAGACATTAATGGCTGTGTGATGTGTTATTTTGACAGCAAATTTACACTGTTATACAAGCTGCACACTCACTACTTTATATTGCAGCATAGTGTCATTTCTGCAGTGTTGAAACATGAAAAGATATAATCAAATATTTACAAAAATGTGAGGGGTGAACTCTTGTGAAATACTGTAGATAAGCTACTCATAAACATTTGTGTGTGTGTGAGTGTGTGGGCGGGCAGTGGGGGATTCATGTTACCACGACCCCTCTCTAACACTGACGTGTCCCAAGATATTCACCATTAAACTCAAAGGACACAGTGAGGGATTCCAGACTTCAAAATAAAAGCATGCTTTCATAAAGTCTAAATAAAGACAGGAAGGTAAGAACAGCAGGCAGGGAGGAAATTAAAAAAAAAAAAAAAATAGAAATCATAATCAAACGCCTCCTTACAGTTGGCTGCAAGAGGTTTCTTGACCGCAGCAGCTGGAGTCAACTTGTCCCAGAGTTTAAGAAATTCCTCATGATGATGAAAAAAAAATCTCCCTGAAGCCAGACACACGCACCGACTCGATTTCCCCGTCTCAGCAGAGGTTATAAACGTGTGCAGAGTTTATGCTAATTTAATATGATGGTCGTAATGTGTCCGTTGGGGAGGTCTGCTGCTGTTTAACAACATCGTACTGAATCACTCCGCTCATGAGGCCTCTTAATTATATCTGATAGTGGACAGATGATGTTTAGTGTTGCAGGGCTGCGTCCTCTACAGCTGTGTTACCGGTGGATCGGTGGAAACCCGATGACCCCGCTGTTTACGAGGGCCTTTTGTTTGTTTTAGTAACTTAAAGATATCGGGGTGAATATTTCCAAAGAATGACACACATAATTTATGATGTTGTAGATACATTAGGACATAAACATTTATTTCAAAGATGAGCTTATTTTGGAAAGTATATCTGTGAGTGAATGAAATCTAGTGTTCCTGACTCCTGATGTTAAAGCCACAGATCACACTTCACAAAAACAAACTCAGCAGCAGTGCTTTGCTAAAAACAGACAAAGGAAGCGGACAGAGGTCTCGAGGAAAGCGTGACATAAACTTTCAAGCTGTCTAATTAGTTTTAGCCAGTTGTCTTGATGGAACAAAGGAGCTAATTTAGTTTGCAAATAAAAATAAACAAAAGACAAAACTTCCCCAAGAAAGGATAGAACAAAGCTTGTCTACCTGAACATGGTGATCTTAAACATAAAGGTCACAGAGAGTCTGCTCAGTCTGTGAAAATGGTTTATAATCTCCTCTTTGGCTTTTCGAGCTTTTGGAGTTTCATCCATAAACTTGAAAAGTCTCATGATATCTCAGCGTCTGCTGCATCGGTTTACAGTTACATTCAGTTTCAAAGATACAGGGAAAGAAACGTGTTCAAAAGCTGAAGAATATTTTCAAACCTTAAAACTGAACTTTTGTTCAGAGCTGGAACGATTAGTCAGAAAATTTAATTTATACTTGAAATAAAAAATACCAAACATTCCCTAATTACAGTTTCTAAAATGTGTTTTTATTGCAGACTTCATATTTTGGGGTTTTGGGACAAAACAAGACAAAATCCTGAAATTAATCGATGAAGTTGATGAGGGAAAATATCGGTTTGTTGCACCTCAAGGTTAATTTAGTAGCTGTTATCAATCACTAAAGTTTCCCAGTTGTTGTGGAAGTTACAAAAACCCCTAAAGGACTTCTCGTCTTTGTGGGCTTAGAAACTGAGGCTACAAGGTTTATTCTTGTCGTTGGAAACAGCAGCCAACGTGGACGAGAAGTCCTCCAAGTGCTCAGGGCAAAAATGGAAACTTGAGCCTCTACAATTCCCCGACAAACTGAGAAAACTCCATCTGGTGATGAAGCTCATGGGATATGATCAAAAGCCCCAGAACAGCTACTAAACAGGCCTGGAAATGACTCTCAGCTTAGATTCACCACCAGTGGCTGATGGTGGTGATTTCACACTGTTCATAGTTGTGCTCCTTGTATGTGTGGATGTTGTTGTTTTCCTCCAGCAAGTGTGCGAGACAAAATGTGCTTTAACAGGGAGCTGTGTTTGCTGAGCTGATTTTGACTGTGCACAATTCAGATGCAAATAATCAATTACAGGGACAATAAGAGAGGCAGGTAAACTGTGTGTGTGTGTGTGTGTGTGTGTGTGTGTGTGTGTGTGTGTATGTGTGTGTGTAAATGCATGTTATTTGTGTGTGTGTGTGTGTGTGTTGGAGCACAGGTGCAGGGTTTGCTGTTTTAATCCTGTGATTAAGAGGTGCTACATGAGCATCCTGTCGCTTCGGCTCTGATCCTCCATCTGTGTTCTGACTCAGGCAAACGCACACACACACAGACACACACACATATTTGAAATGTCAACCATCCTGAACTCCTCTGCTTTAACAGACATTTCTATTTACCTGGCTTTGTTCGTTTATCACCGTGCTGCGTCCTGGACGGGGAATCTAATTTACATATACGCTGGTGTGATGTGTCACACTTGGTGCTGATGACATGCAGTGTCATTCGCATGTCTGTGTGCGCTGTGTTCACTGTAGTGCTGATACAATAATACCTGCTATTCACTGAACTACTACACTATTTTTTAACAATTATTGACAAATGTGAAACAGACTTTTCTTCATTTAATGAAAGAAGTTTAAGCTCAGGAGCTAACAAGACTAACAGATCTGACATTAGACAGTTTTGACTGTACTGAGGAGGACACATAGTATTCGGCTAAAGTAACTAAGGTGCTTGAGTATTTCCATTTTATGCTCCTTCTACTACGCTACATCTCAGAGGGAGATATTGTACTTTGTAGATTCAGATTATTAAGTCAAAATATAAATTAATAAATAAAATTGTGAGGTATTATTTTAGATTAGGCTGCGAGCAGAGAGGATTATGGAACTATGTGTAAATGCTGTAATATTTAATGTACTTCTACTCAACAACATATCAGAGTGTAATTTGCTTCTTAAATCAACTACCTTTAACTCATCAGTGTATTAAGTAAGTAAAGTAAGTTGCACTTAAATCAGCTACAGCTCTGCAACACTGCTTACACATTATTGTGTCAATAATAAAAATCAAACAGTTTTATATATATAAAACAAGAAATTCCCTGAGAAACAGCAACAACAATCAGGTGC
>JAPMOB010206151.1:0-20812 GCA_029875015.1 Lepomis gibbosus | reverse complement strand
TTAATAATTCATTCATCAATACAGTATCTGAATATGATATAGCAATACATGCACAATTAGTGACCAGTTGCAGCATAACTAAATGACCAGGTGAAATATGTGAAAGTTTACGTAGCTTACTTTGTAGCAAGATAAAAGCCCATTGGCCCACAGAACTGGAGCCACAGGAGCAGGGACTGAAATTAACTTTTTTTTCACTGCCTGCCACAGTGCACACATTTTATCTGCCACTTATGAAATATATGCACTAAATGAAGGAATAACATTCAGCACATTTAGGCATCATTTAATGTAAATAGCTAATACAAAAGCCACAGTTCAACCACCGTCTCTTCTGGACTCCAGCAAGGTGATAAAAAAATTCAGTTTCAGTAGAAACGTTAACGAAAATAAAACCAAGCCTCTTGTGTCTGATAAGCTTAATGATTCTCCGACACCAGCATTTCTTCCTGTAGTCCAGCTGGTTCTTATGGCTAGCAGTGCACTGTCACTCTTAGGACTGACTCGGCCTCTTCCACTGGAGAGTTTAGCTGTGTGTGTTTTGTGTGATGCAGGCGCGTGCACCTATCGGCTCAATATGCTAACTCGACTACATGTGTCTTTCTGTTGTGCATTTTCCCTGTCCGCCAAAGTGGAGGATGGCCCTACGATTTCACCCACTGCCAACAATTTGCCCGCATTTTTCAGACCTTGCTCAATAGGGAGGTCATGCTCAAATGCTCAAACCCAATTAGCTCACAGAACTGGGGCCTCAGCAGAGAGGTCATGTGCTCAGCACCCATTGGCTCACAGAACTAGGCCCCTTAGGAGGGGCACTGACAAAACTTTCTGTTAGCAAGAAAGTAATGGGAAAAAACAACCTTGCTTGCTTGAGAGTGTTAACACGAAATGAGCAGAAGTAAGATAAATAAGCACCAGGATAATGGAAAAGAAGATTTAAACAATAGTCTACATTCTGAACTCACCATATTTTTCTGTGTGGCGTGACAGCATGCTCGTACAAATTCAGATCTCTGCCGTCCTCCTGTTTCCAGTCAGACATCCATCAAGAGTCCACCACACATCCAGATCCACCAGCCAGGAGGCACAAAGGCAAAGAGGGAACTTTTTTTCCATCCATGAATCCGGTCAGAAATAGTTTGAAACAGGCAGCACATCAGGCTGCGGCCCCCCCCCGCAAATGACTTCTCCATATTGGATTGAGATGAACTGGCATACTGTGCCAAGCCAAAGCTGTCAGAGAATGTTGGAGGGATGTTATAGCTTTCTGAGAGCACTTTCTATCTGCACATTCCTGTTCTAAAAATTATGTTCAGTTACTTACAGCTATGTTACATCAATTGGAGAGAAGTATGTTGAATGAATGATCAACCACACAAGGGAGCACTCTAAAGACTCTACACACGCTGATTGAAAGTTCTTTCCAGGGTCACATTGTGATTGGTCGGCTGGAGAGTAGGATCTTTTGGTGAAGAGGGGAAACTACTGATATGGCCTTGTGATATTGAGTTCAAGTAGACACAGGGAATGGATACAGGCAAACACACACATCCCACTGTCCCTTTTAAGGAGGGCACACATAATTTATGAAAGCCTAGAATTTTCCCAGACTTACCAGTGTTTCCTGCTACGGGGAGGAAAAAAGGATATTCTCAGTGACTTTGATGAAACCCAGGGAGGCCACTTGTCGAAGACTCCTGCATTGTTTAGGCTTGGTTTTGCTGGAAGACAGTGACTAATTGATCTTACCAAGTGGTCAAATGCTGGAGAACTCATGTAGAACTCGGTCATGTTTATTTAGTTTATATATAAGAATACTGACATGTATCCATCACAACAACGGTAAAAAGGAACTGTTTTTCTTCCCCCTCTTCTGACAAATTAGATTACTGTGTTACTGTTGACTTGGCTATAGTGAGGAGGATATGCTGCAGATCAAATGTATGCTAATTAAATCCAGTAAATGTAAGGTGCTGTACCAGGTATGCGTTCCAACGTAGCTGAGTTTGAATGGTAGGCTAACAAAACAGGTTGCACCATGAAAATCGTTACATGTAATGGAGATAAAACTTGAAATTTAAAATTAAATAATTTAACATAAAAATTTTTGCTCCAACAGACGTATTTGGTCTGGTATGACCACTGGTGGCTAATGTTGCTAATCACATTGCTGTATATTAGAGACTGGTACACTGAATTAACAAGACTTACCTCGACTTGTGGCAACAGTGGCCAAGCTTTACATGCTCTACCTTTAACTGTTCAAATGGCAGAAAAGTTACAAAAATGGGACGGATTAGAAAAATTTGCTTTAGCTACTGACATGGTACACAGACTGACTTAACCAGAGACATCTGTCATTCATAAATGACCACAACCACAGTGGCCCAGCTATCATCACCTTAGTAAAAAAAAACATCAATGGAATAAAACATTATACAAAGCAGGCACGTTAGTGTATTATATGTTAGCTAATTCACACACGATAACATCTTTTGTAGATCTGTTCTTTTTCCATTCCTAGTTAGTAGCTCCCTTGTTACTGTTGGCCAAGGTGAAATGTTTCTCTTTGTAATGATGTTTTGATTATGGTCTGCATTCACACTGCAATCCTTAATGCTTAACTTTTCTTCCCAGATCCAATTATTTTGATTGACTATTTGATTATTTTTATTATTGTTTAAATGTCCATATCATCAGACTATCAGTGTGAACTGTCCTAGGCCTGAAAGTCACTCACATGCGCAGAAGAATAAAGCAATGTCACACGCAGCACGCTGTCATACACAAGTAAACAAGGAGCCACAGAGGTTACCTTCTGTTAGCTAACACTTGCTAACCATACCGAATTTCACAGGAGATTCCCGTATTTCATTGCCCTCTCCCGCTTTGCTCAAGGGGCTACATTTCTCTTGAATTATTATGTTTACAGCTTTCTGTCCTTATCACTACTGTCATTATTCCTACTGTTTATGGCGCTGTTCAAAGCATAAGCCCCCCAACTCGTTCTCTCTCTCTCTACTGTTTCCACTCAAACTACTAGCATGTACTTAACTCAGAGGAGAGCTTGCAATCCGGTGGATTAGGTCAGAATTGGATACTCTACACTGACGTCAGAGTCGCATGAATTCCAATCTGACTGTCCAGACTATGGTCACATTTCAAAAACTGTATCGGATTGGGACCACATATAAAAGTGGTTCAAATATGAACTGGAAAAGATCGAATTCCATGTGACCTGGTCTGTTCACACTGATCTGAGTCACATATGAGCAAAAAAGATTGGGTCACTTTGGCCTGCAGTCTGAATGTTAAATAGAATGGACAATGCGTTCTCATCTCAGTGCGTCATTACCATTGCTTTCAGACAGCGTGACAAAGTGTAATAATTTGATGCTAAAGGTACCCTTCAGTGTCCGTATGAAATGCCACTGCTGTGCTATGTCAGGTAGGGTTAGGAGGCTAACCCTACCTGCTAGCACAGCAGTAGGGTTAAACTTGATTTATATACTTGTGCGTCGGTGTATTCGTCATTCTGCAAATACACCCTCAAACGCTAGTCAGCGGTAGCGCTACAGCGTCCACTGTGTTTACTTTTGCTGGCCGAGCAGGCTAACTTCCGGTTTGGCGCTCTGCTAACGTGAATGGGGGGTAAAAGTGTGTATGTGTGGCTGGTAGAGCCTTTTCAAATGTTGGCTGTATGGATCACATTCTGATAGTAAAATGAGTCACTTCGCTCGGGTTGTGACGGTTACAGCACCCATTTTGGCCGCTAGCAATAGTTACTGCAAAGCACGGGGCTCCGGTCGGCACTAACATTTCTGATGGTTATGGTAAGGGTAGCGGGGTCCGGGGGCTATCAACAGCGTTAACATAAACGTAGCTAGCTTGCTAGCTAGCACTTCTGGTCTGTACAAGACCCTGCAGAGCGTCTCCCACAGACGCTGGAGGGTACCTTTAACATCAAATAATTACGCTTTATCACTTTTTCTGAAAAGGTTTTGGTATTGGACACCCTGAGATGAGAACGGTCTTGAATGGATGGAATGATGCTGAACATAGTAACTAGTCAAAGGTGAAATAAAAGCAGAAATTAGTGTTGACTTTACCCTTGGACTTGATAACTTTTCAAAAAAAGAGTCACTTTTCAACTTTTTCAAATAAAAAAAGTTATCAAGGCAAGCGTCAATCATTAAAATTAGAAAAACTGTGAGGTGAGCACAATGTGCAGACATCACAGACACCTTGCATCATCCAGCCACAGCGTCCGGGTGACACCACATCTGAGTGACAGCCTGACGTCTGTTTGTCTATGGAAGCAGCATTCACATTGTTTTCTCCAAACTGGCATTTCTATGAACACAATGGTGGAAAATCTTCCCTCCGCCACTCTTACTCCCATGTGACTCAGCTCCAGGATCCTGTCATTTGGTGGGTGGCAGTTTCTTGTGGGTTTTGTGGTTAGATGACTTCATGACAGTATTACAATGGTAAAATTAGATGAAAGAATAAATTACCAAATGACAGTATGCGTCTGTGTCAGTTAACAATAACTTAGCTAGTGAAAATTAATCAAATTTCTTTATGTGTTTGCAGGTATATTTTACTTTACAGGACAGAAGGTTAGGTTAGGTCACTTCTTGTTTATTGTTGTCAGCTTTACATTATAGTTGAATAATTACTAATTAAGGGGATTTAACTTCCACTACCTGTCTGGTGATAATGCAGTTTCCATTTTATAACTGATGTGGGCCATTACAGTAGTGAGATTGCACATCACCTACACATACACAAATCCTGTTGACCATTAAAAACAAACCTTTTTGGGGTGTGACTGCGAGTTGAGAACTGTATTTTTCAAGGGAGGTCAAGCTGTTTCAATGTCAGCAACAAACAAACACACCTTGCAAAGTCTCTCGTGCTACTTGTGCAGCCCATGCCACATCAGCATTGTGCTGCTGAATGGCTGCTGTGGATAATAAGCTGTTCAGGTTACTGAAGGAGAAAAGCTCTTAAGTCAAGAGAAAGGCCAACAAAGGGAGTTGTTGTCAAAAGGCTTTCGGCTGTGGCGCTGCTGCTGCTCTGCTCTGTGTTTTACATCAGAATGACAGTGGCAGATTCACTGTTGGCACACACACACCTCCTATAGGTGCTAACACGTTTATGTGTATGCCCCTATGATAAAACCACATAAGAACACCTTCACAGCTTTCATGTGTACAGGTAAACCAACACACAGCCACAAAGATGCTCTTAAACACAAACACAAAACACACACACACATACAAGAATCTGTTAAGTGGGAGTGGGGGGTTCACCAGCGCCCAAAACAAAGCTGCAGTCAGACAAGTATGCAGCTGACCATGGAATCAACTACTGCTGACAGACCTGCCCAACACCGGCACAGACAGAGAGAGAATAAGATCAGAGGAATGGGAGAGACATAGAATATTACGGAGGAGAATGAAAAGGTAAAAAAGGGAGGAAGGAAGACTGAGAGAGATAAACAGAGATAGGGTGAATGGGTCCGGGGTGAGCCAGGCTGAGACAGTGGAATTAGCAGATTTTGAGAAGCCAGAGAGGCCCCTGCAGGTTGTTCTGTGTGTTTTTGTCAGCCATTATGACCCATTAGGGCTGTGTGTGGCTCTAGTTTCTGGCTGAGATTAAAGTCTTAGCTGAGGGATACCTGAGAGACAGCTCTAAGCTCTCCCAAGACAGAGAGCCATCACATCACAGAGGGGCTGGTGGGGTTGAGGTGGGGTGGCTGACTGTATGAAGGGGTGTGTTCTGTCAAGATAAGTCTTTTTTAAATTTTATGTCAATATTTAAGGCTACGTCCACACTACTGTTTTTGATTTAAAACAAAAAAAGAAGTCCCTCTTATCAAACTGCTATTTGAGTGTTTTGTATCCAGGCAAAAGTCTGCTCACTTGAAAACACCGACTTGCACAACACCAAACAGTAGAAAGACAAAGTTAGCTACTACCAGAACATATAGGAGCATTTAGCAACTAGCTGTCAGTCTGAGATGGGTCTTTTGGGTACAGGCTCCTATCTCAAGTCAACTTCACTGTCAGGACAGGAAATAAACTTTTTAACTTAATGCATTCTCGGTTGTTTTTGCTACACCACATGCTAATGCTAGGTGACTGATTAACATCATCCAAAACATAGAAACAAGTCTGAACACATGGGGCTTGGCATATGTTCGCAAAAGAATAGCTACCACTATCAATATTGTACATCTAAATCACACAAATTACAGAATTTTAACGTTAGGCTGTCTGTCGTTCTAAAGGTAGTATACACCAACGGTGGCTAGCTTTAGCTCCTGAATATGTATGGCAGGATTAGCTGTGTGTGTTACACCCTAACGCTAAACCTTACAGTTGTGCGCATCTGTAGGGTTCACCTCCTCTGTGTTGCTTAGGTCGGTAGGGACTGAACAATGTGAAATCACTCACAAAAAGCTTAAAATGCGTTGACATGGCATGCGAAATATCCTTAAAAGTGGCGTGCTATTTATACGCCATCCCATTATGTCACATTGCAGCAAACATTGTGTCTGGTGAAATGGGAGTAAAGGTCTATATGTTGTCGTAGTCTAGATGGCTTGTTAGTAGTTATTAGATATGGCTGAGTGCTCAGCATATACAGATGGCAGTGGCTGCACCTCTCTCTCTCTCAGACCAAGTTGAGTGGGTGAATGAGTGAGAGAGAAACAGAGAGAGATTGCAGCTGATAGTCTTGTGACTAATATAAACATGCATGTGAACCCTCCACACACACACGTAGTCTTCCACACAGACAGAAAAATACACATAATGCTTTCAGTTCACACCTGGAAAGAAGGCAGTTGAATTTCTCGTACAGTCACATGCATGCTTAGATGCAAAAGCACATAAACACACATATAAAACAGTACATAAAACAAAGGTTCATCTGAACAAAAGATCTGATCTAACTGACTTCATCTTCACCTTACACCCCATCTCTCTCACACCTACACACACACACACACACACACACACAAACAAAGAAGCCCAGGCTAGGACTGACATAATAATACAGGCCGTTTGATTAAAAATAAAACATCCAAACTAATGTTGCCAGGTTTAGAGTTTTCCAGATTGTGAAGCATATGCATCTCTTGGTTCCCTACATAGCATGAAGTAAGTAAGTTAAGTTTTTTAGAACACAGAATCAACTGGGGAAAGGTAATTGTGATATGACATGCTGTAGGCGGTCCTGCTAGTAGGCTATTTATTTATTAAAAACTCATGTACCTTGCTTGTGAAGATATCTGTACTTTTACAGAATTTAGCTGTACATTCCTCCTGGGCTTTTCTTCAATTATTGTGCTCTGTCTCAGCTCTAGCTTTTCTCTTTCTCTCTTTTGGTGCATTCCTTTTGAACAGAACAGATATTTAAATGGAAAGGCCTCCTGAAGTTGGATTAATGACTTGGAATGTTGGAAGAAGCTACCAACCCCAGTGTCAAAATCCAAGTTGGCTGCTCCATGCATCAATGGTAAAGTGAAAGCTGTAGTAATGTACAGTTTATCAGCACTGTCTTTTGTATTTCATTAAATGTGTCATATTATACTCATTTTCAAGTCAATAATTTTATACCAGAATAGTTTTATGTATTTTTTTTAACACAACATTTTTGTCATACTCCGCATTGCTGCAGCACCTCTTTTCCCCTGTATGTTGAACGCATCAGTTTCAGCATCTCACTTCTATTTCATCTTTTTTGGGAGTTGCACACACACAGAACCAAGATAAGGAGTACTAGCAAATCAGAAGCAGAGTAGGACCGGTCCTGTCAAGCAAGATAGTTTGATCCAAAACAAAACCTGTTTTAGCCGGTAACCATGGCTTCAGTTCAGCCGAACAGGCAGAACAACCCGAACCAGCTTCACAACCTAGACTGGAGCAAGAGCTGAGTGTTAAGTTATTAATTTGTAAAAAAATGATGTGTCGTATAACTGCGCACTGTCTCTACATCACAGTAACAACTTTATGTCCATTAACTGCCTAATGTTCGGGAGGGAGGGTGGGGGTGAGGGGAAGCAGAGGGTGGACAATAAAATACATAATAAAGGAAAGAGTAAAAGCCAAAAAGCATAATATGACCTCTTTAAATCAGCACAATCAGACACACAGTACTGTACTTCTATCTGTGGACATGTTGCTACAGTGTTTGTATGCACAAACCATTCATCTTGGTTTTCCAGCTTATACTGGAAAGCACTCAATTCAGGTGTGAGTAGTGAGGCCTTGTTTACATATGAGTGTTTTTTTTTATTTCTTGCCTTTTGGGTGAATGCTTGGTGTGTCTTGGGTTTTTTGTCTCTCTCTGTTGTGTTTCCTCTACATGCTCTACATGGATTTGGTGGGCAAGGGCTCTACATGCAGCCATCTGCTAGCAAGATCAGTCTCTAGAGGTATTAATCGACTAATGCAGACGAGAATTTGTTGGATGTCAGTTTAGTTAAACAGCTTGGACTAACAGTTTAGCTGGATAAATCCATTGTGGCTAGTGCATTGAACCCTGGCTAGGATTACCACCCAGACCCTGTCCAGCTTACTGTATGTTGTTTGGCAACCATCAAGAACAAATTTGTTTTTTTTGTTCTTGACTTACATCAATACAAGTACTGAGTTGATTGGTAGGGTTACAGGCACAAGGAGAAGATTTGGGCAACATCCTGGAATCCCTTCTTCCTGATAGACTTTCATTATTCCCACCTGGATATCGCTGCTTGAGCGCCTGGAGGTCCTTGTCAGGGGGGACCTCCCAGGTTTTATTTCTTCCATTTTGGTTGAATGCTGTGTGCTTGGTGTTGTGTTTTGGTTTTTGTCTGACTCTCTGTTGTGTTTCCTCTACTTGCTCTCCGTGGAGTTGGTGGGTGTCTTCTCTCTCTCCCCTGGATGGCTGTGGCACACCTGATCCGGATTCTCCTCTTATGCACCTGTCCTGCATCCCAACCAATCACCTCACACTATATAGACCTGGCCAGCCTTCCAGTTCTTGCTGGATCAGTGTGTCTAATGACTATGCCACATGCCAGCCAACTATCACGATCTAGTTCTGCTAGTCTTGTTACAATTTGCCAGTTCAGTTCAGTGGACACCTGCCTGCTCTGCCTGCCAACACTCCCATTTGGATTCCCCTGCTCACCCAGCTATCCAGTGTGCCTCCTCTGGATGCAATTTCTGTCTCAAATGCCATTTCCCCACCAACTCCAAGTAGAACCTGGACTCAGCTACAACTCCCTTTCCTCCTCATCAATTATGCCTGCCTGTTGCATTTTCCTTAGTTGTTAATAAATCTCTGTCGTCTTTTACTCTCTGCACTAGTCTGTTTCTGGGTAATGTTCAAACCTCTCGGCCACACACTCCATGCACTGAATCATGTGTGATGACAGACATAGGCCATTTATACCTGGCATTAAAAAGTGTTTTGGGTGATTGGATTGTAATTGGATAGTGCTTGACCACATGAAAGTACAGCACATTAAACAACTACGTGGGTGGAAATACGTACCGGTTGTTTGTGTTAGTGTTGTAGTCAAGACCGCCCAAACCGAGACTGAGACAAGACCAAGATTTTTAGGGGCTGAGACAGAGGGAGGGCGAGACCAAATCTTGAGACCAAGACCAGTCTCGGGTACTGCAACACTAGTTTGTGTACATGAAGTGTGTTGTTGAGTTAAACTCAATGTACTATATATTGCAAATACTATAATAACAGAAACAGAAAGGAGTACACATTATGAAGAAAGGTAGGACAGTGAAATGCTGCCAGGCGGAACTAAAGTTTCACTTTCAGCTGAGCTTTCGGCACACCGCTGAAGAGAGAGGAAATCATTGGTTGTAAAGTACATGGTGGGAAAATAAATCTCGGCGGTAAACCAGCTCAGAGACGGCTCAGAAAGTCTATCATAGTCAAAGAGCCTTTTTTGGACCTGCCCAAGTTAGAGGAAGATATGACGTTCAGTTGTTTGAGCTGGACCACACAAGGAGATCTCGATCAGATCTCAATGAATGGTGTAAATGTAATCTGGTTCAAATCATATCCAGATACAATCTGTATACGAGACACATTTAATGGTGTAAATAGCCTCACAGAGATCATACTATCAGAGTAAAAGCAAGTAGGGGGCTAACAGACCACAGTTCTAAATGATTGTAGATGTCCTGTGTTGTGTTCTGTTTGATTTACCCATTTAATTTAGCATTCATAATACTGGCTTGACACTTCATGCCAATCAGCTTTCATCTGTGTTAACCCTACAGTAAGACAGTAGCATGGTGTGGTGCAGAGCTGTAATTAGTCTGTCTGCCTGCACTCCCCCACGAGAAAGAGAGGCTAGACTGAGACCTCCCCTCTAACTCTGTCATTATGTCTGAGTAGACATTTTGTATTAGTACATGTCATTCACGCTAAACAAATTGCAGAAACACCCCCTTCAATTAATGACAGCAGCAACAAGCTATTAGAAAAAACTTTTAACAGTTGACTAAATTCAATATATGTTTTGTTATAAGACTGGCCTTCACTCAACTCCACTCCACTATACCACCCCAATGCCATGCAGACCCTATCTACCATCCACCATTGGTGTGGGTTGACCAAGGCAAATCATCACTGGCAGCTCCTTTGTCTTTTGCGACCAGATGAAAGCTAACTCTCTCTGCCTTATGCACGGTAATCTTCCACAATCCCACTCCTGCAGTTTTCGCCCTCCGGCTCTCCAAGCTTTTGCTGACTCCCTACTGATCCTTCTTTTTTCAGTGGCTCACAGTGTTTGTCTTTCTGGCTATCTCTTTCCCTTTAAAAAAAATAAATAACAAGGGGCCCTTACAGTAGTTTGAACAAAATAATAAAATGGCAGAAAGCTAAACAAAGACATGGAAATGAAAAATTGTTATCTTTTATTTTTTAATTATCTTGTAGCGGAAGTCTCAAATTGTTCAAGTAAGACCTTGTTACAGAGCTGAAATTTAGTAATTTTTAGGGCAAGGCCACTTGGCCTTTGGTAAATACAAATTTATTGAGAAATCATGGCCAAAATGTTGGGCACGAAAGCCAAAACCAATAGTGCAATTATTGTAAGTGATTATTACATTGTATGAAGACAATAGATTATACGATCAACAGTTAGGAATCAGTGTGTTGAAAAGCAGTACAGAGTTTATTACTATACACTGAATGTTTGACCTTTCTAGAAAATTATGATAATTAATTATTTAGAGGAGGTCATATCATATATACTGAGAAATATTAGCCTTTTCTGGCCTGACTTCAAGGATGAGACTTCATATCTGGAGAAAATCAACAATCTTGCTGAGTGGTGCACAAATAACAACCTACTGCTCAACATCAGCAAAACCAAAGAGCTGATAGTTGATTTTAGGAAAAAGTAGGAAACGACGCACCCCCGTCTGCGTCTCTGGAACTCAGCTGGAGCAGGAGAACAGTTTTAGGTTCATTGACTCAGCATCACAGAGAACCTGTCATGGTCATCTCACATCTCTTAAGGAAACTCAAGAAGTAAACAAAATTCCCTAAATGCTTAAGAGATATAGAAGTATCTGCTGTTGCACCACCAGACTTTAGAGCAGTTGTGCCTGACTTGGCCACTGCTATTTGGGACTGCTTAATGGAGGAGTTCATACAGTATCTGTGCCAACCGCGGAGATCAATAGCAGAGAGGTTTGAGGAAGGTTTCAATTTTCCTCTCTACTGTGTATCACTGGATGGCAAGCATGTCATTCTCAAAGCTCCTACTAACTCAGGATCCCAGTTCTTCAACTACATGGGAACATTCGCTTTAGATCTATTAGCCGTTGTGGATGCTCAATATTTCTGTCAGACTCAGTTTTTGGTCAAGCTCAGAATATGTCCATACCTTTTAGCTGGACCTGCAACTGATCCACTTCTTTTTCCCGTCTTGTTTTTTCTTCTCCTTGAGATATGTGGCCACAAGGGCCTACCGTTTGCATTTGTCCTCATGACTAATGCTAGTTCTAACTTGGTTCATAGTAAAGTTCAACCAAAAGAAACACAGATATTTTCTAAACTTACCAGGTAGCTCAACTTCCTGGCTTACTTTCCTCCAAGCAATCTCCTTTTTTATTAGATCTCTGTATATATATGTGTATCATACAACTGTGGTTGCCCCCATATGACTACATTAATTTTATTCTCCATTTCTTCTGATACAACCACTCTGACAGGTTTCCGCTACACAGCTTCATAGCTTCACAGCTTTTTCAACTCAAGGTGTTTAATGTGCTCCAAGTGTCGAAAATGCGAGAAAGCCAGGGTGCTTCAGCTGCACACAAAACTCTTACTGCCTGTAGAAAACAATGGGAAACTCTGTCTGATACCTACTTAAGAAACTGACAAAATTACGTATTCTATCTGTTTGTGTGTCCATTTCAGAGCTACGCCTACACACGAGGCCACTAATTAAGCCAGACTTATTTCCCCATTTCACAGCACAAACACTGTGGGGCTTGGCGGTGCTAGTGTTTAAGGGGCTATATGTAGTTTTAAAGTGGATCACTTTTTTATTGCCTATGTATGTGAAGTAGTTGTAATCTCACATGAAAATAATCCACCTGCCCGGTTTTTTGGTTACCTCTGATGGCCTGTATGCCTGATCCTATGGGAAGACTCAGGGTCGGATTTTCCGGCATGCACGCTTGCCTTCTGATTCTGTACCATACACACAGCACCAACACTGCAGCTAATGAGATGGAGTCCACCAAAACCAGAAAAAACGCTGGCTCCCAGCACAACACAGACTCCAACACAAACTCCACATATATAATATTGTGATTCTGTGCTTTAGTTGGCTCAAGTTAGGAGCCGACCCTGTTTGCTTCATAACGTTCAATTGAGATTTATTGATGTTTTACCAATACTCAGGTACACAGCTTCTCCACTGTTTTTATTAGTTTTTATTACCTCAGAATGAGCCATTTCTACTTCTACATACTACTTGCCATCAAGGACACTGTATTTAGTTAGTTTTGTTCTTACCTTTTAGAAAGAACCTACTCAGTCACCATAGGAAAATACTCATAATGATAAACACAAGACAATGAGAAAAGCTAGTTGGCCTACAAATGTTTCCACGGACAGCGATAAACAATCTGGTACTGAATCACATGCAAAGTTACCTCTAAACCATCACATATCTTCTACAACTATCACTATCTGTGGTGTACCGCAAGGTTCAAGTTTAGGTCAAATTCTATTTTCTATGTACAGACGACACACAGATCCACATTCCTCTGAAACCTGCTGACCCACAAATCCTAGCAGCTGTTCTAAATTGCTACAGGAATGTTAATTTTTTGGAAATCCCAAAATCTTAAAAACTCAATAACTCAAAACAAGAAATCATGTTGTTCAGCCCGACGAACCCAATTGATAGTGGCCTTGGTCTTTTGTCTGCTAATGTGAAGCCTGCTGCCAGAAATCAGGGAGTATCTGATACAGATCTAAGCTTTCAAACACAGATCAAAAAAGATGTCAACGTCTTTGTCTGGTCCCACAGCAGAAATGTTGACCCCATATGAGCCAGTTCGCAGCCTTAGATCCTCAGATGGGGCCCGGATGGCTGTTGCAAAGTTGAGGCTTAAATCTAAAGTTGACCTTGCTCATGCCATCAGGGCCCCTCAGCATTGGAACCACCTGCCTGAGGAAGACTTCTTTTAAATCAGACTTCTTTTAAATCACTTATCAAAACCCATTTTATATAGACTGGCTTTTATGTGATGTTGTATTTTTATTGCTCTTGTTTTTTTATTTGTATTTATTTATATATTTATTTATTTTGACATTTTGTATTTTGCATTTTTGAATCTTTTGTCTTCTTGTAACTTTATCTTAGCTTTAACTTTTTCTTGCTTTTAATTGGCCTGTTTGGTTCTCTGTCTGTCTCTGCCTTCTGAGTATCCTGCTTTTCTGTTGCCAAGCAAAACACTTTGTAAAACTCTGTTTTTAAAGGTGCTATATAGATAAAGTTATTATATTATTACATTTTTTGGTGTCTTGTAAGGACATTGTCTGCAAAAGTCAAGGTGTGCAGACTGTCTATTTTTGTTTACATTCCTATATTTTGTTCTTCAGAAAATGAAAGCTCACAATTTCTTTCTTTCTTTCTTTCTCTCTCTCTCTCGCTCTCTGTGTCCATCTCCCTCTCTCAACAGCAGAGCAGGTTCATCTAATCCCCTCAGTGTTATTTGGAGCCCCATGGGATCTGTGCACCATTACTAATGGAACAGGTATGAAAATTACCCACACTACCCAATGCTGAAGACACACACACACACACACACACACACACACACACACACACACACACACACACACACACACACACACACACACAGGGTAGGGCACGCTTGTTTAGAACTAATGCATAGTTGGCACAGAGAAATTAAGTTGTATTTTCAGCTCTTGACATTTAGTAAACTGTGGTAGTTGGGAGGTGGGGGTGGAGCCACTTGTAGATGTTAAGCAGACCTAAAGTAGCATGAATATGATTCATCTAGCAACATAAACAAACAAGTGCTCTGATGCTGGCAAGGGTATTTTGCTAACCTGAATCTTATTTATTACAGTTGCCGGTTTTTTGTTAATGATTGATAAAAATGAAATCTTTTCCTGTGGTTTGGGGGCGTGAACTTTTTTTGGCTTCTGAAGGGGGGGTGCTAGAAATACACACAATACTGTAAAAAATATATGATAAACTTTCACATATTGTACATTCATACAGGAAATACACATGCATGCTGTATATCCTTGTACAGCATGCATGTGTATTCATCATCAGCTGCAGTATCCTGCGTAGTGCAGGCACAGGCACTTGAAGGAATAAAAGACCTGTGGTGGCCTCTGTCAGGCAGAAGAGGAGGCGTGTGTTAGCGAAACAGAGGAACAAAGTGACAGGGCCAAGTGAGAGAAAGAGCGGGAGGAGAGTGGAGGTGAAGTGGTAAGCATGGAGTAGCTCAACCTATAGGGAGGAGGAGGGGCAGGATCATTTACAGAGGGGACGCTGGGGACGTGTAGCCACCACGTTTTGAAAGCATTTGGAATGATGGTAGGCTGCCAAGGCCGAAAATGCCAGGGCGACGATTTTTCTGTCCCAGCCCAGCCTTGTACATGTACACATGGGACAACAAACACATTGCTTCACACTATCGCTTACACATACACGCACAAAGAGAGGCCTATTGGTTCATTTGATGTATGCCTCCTACTCCTATTAATGGAAAACATCCCCCTGTTAATCAGGAGGCCAACATTTGTTTTTCCACCAAATGATCTTTAGTGATGGATGCCATTACTGCTTTAATTGGACTCCCACTTTGACTTACTGTTTGATGGCTAATGTAAAAGAGCTGTGGAGAACTCATGTTGACATTTTCAAGGAACACTTGAGGTGGTGAAACATCTCCTTGGGAAAAACACAGGATGGAAAATTATAGCTTCATCTTCCTGTATTAGATACAGGATTTTAGGAACTTTTACAAGGAGGAAGGAGACAATTATCTGCCTGTACTTGAATGAATGAATGCTGATGAGTTTTGTGGTTTAGACCAGATGAAGGTCTAAAAGTAAAAAAAACAAAATAAAAACACAAGATGGTGCCAAAATGGAAAGATATTCTTCGGCCTGGATGAAAACCTGTCCTGCTGAAATATCATTAAAGGAGTATTCCAGCATTTATCAGTTTGTTGAACTTCCATAAAGTTGGGAGACTTGTGAGAGATGAAAAATAAAATAGTTCCAGACAAAGCCGAGATAGCCTTATTTTTTGTCTCATGTATGGGTTAACATCCAAAACCGTCATATCCTGCATGTCCCCTAAAATAACTCAATAATTTCTCTTTATTAAGACCTTCCTTGCCTGGTAAATACTCATGTTTTTCTAACTACAAAATATTATTATGGCATCATTAGGGTTACTTTCTCAGACTTGACTCTATTCACATGCTAAGCAAGAGTCGGATTAACCAAGTATTCCATGCCATTGACTGAATTTTTAAAAAACGATGGAAAAATCTGAAGGCCGTTGGTCATTTTGACAGATTAAGAGTAAGGGCCATTAACTGTAGGGTTAAGTAATTCACATGGAACACTGTCAATAACCACATGTAGATCACCTGTCCAGTTGGTGGCATGTGTGCATTTTATTGCTATTGTCTAGGAGAATTGTCTTTGATCTCACATGAATGACCTCACTGCTTGCTAGAAAATTGTGTTTAAGAGCTGGGCGTGGGATGAAATTTGACTGTGGCAGTCTTAATTCTTTATGCAGGAAAAGCCCTGTCTCATTATCATGAAAATATTTTTATTGAAATGACGGGCAATAATAGATTAAGATGGAATTTTTACGCCCCTGTCTGTCAAAATGACCTACAACTACAAAGTCCTACGCAGCCTCTGAGGCTGTGTAGTAAATTTACTTTGACAAGCAAAATTGGTGGAGTGTCCCTTTAAGCAAAACGATAACAAACGCTGTAGTTTAGCATGTAGAGGGGATCTTCAATTTGTATGTGAAGGTTGTACGCTTCATGCAATGATTACCAACAGTCTACAGGCACAGACACAAACTAACTGTTGGAACAACCAACCGAGTGAAATTATGTTGACATCCCTAGATGCAGTTACATTAACATTAACTAAACACTACAAAAAAATAACCAAACAGAAAAAATCCCAACTAATTAAGGTATCTGGTAAAAGTTTGTAATTTAGTTTTGAGTTTGAGATTTCACATGAATCTCATGTACAAATTTATTTTCTGTTGGAGTCCGCGGTGAGGCCTTGTGTGTGTGTTGTCCATAGACAATAGAACTGTATGGAAGCCTGTATGGGGCTGTACTGACCACTGTGACCTGAAGCTGTGGCACGTCAGACTGTGAGCCAAGAAACTGCTGCCACTGTTGGCAGAAGCCCACAGTACATCTACTCTGCTCGAGTGTTGAGAGAGTGAACCAGACAGATTTCTCAGCATTATCATGGTTGTCAATTTAGAGGACTTTGTTCCCTTGTAATTAGCCAAAACAAATAAAGTGCAGATACCATTAGTGTTTCCTTGTTGTGTTAATAAATCAGCAACATCTGCTCCTTCTCCGCTCCTTCGTTTGAAGTGCACAGAGCTTTAAAGCGGCCGCTAATAGACCCAGTCTGCACCACATTAATCTCTGGCATTAAAAAAACTGCAGCTCCATACATGTATATATTTATTTTTGGCTGTAACTTGGTTTACGGGGCTGGAGATCTATGTTCAAATTTAATTTCTTTTATTTTTAAGGTCATTTTGCTTATTTGGAGAGCAGAGGACATGCAGCAAAGGACCCGGGGCCAGATTCGAACCTAGGCTGCTGCAGTGAGGTCTCAGCCTTGATATGTGGTACACAATCTATCCAGTGAGCTGCTGAGGCGCCCAATTAATTTTAACCGACAATGGGGCCATGACTACCTAATGATCCTTGATTTAGTGTTATAGAGGATTTGCCAATACGTTACTCCCATAGACTGTGTGTATAGATTCCATGCATAATAACTAGATGAGAATTTGGTGGCGTTGCATTGGGAGAGTTTTATTGATGTTACTGTGTTTATTAGTGTTCCTTGATGGTGCGTATATGAGTGTTCCTTGATGTCAGATTAAGTCAGTAGCTGGGAAGTAGATTACTTTCAGATGTTGTATGAGTACATGACTTTTTTGTGGTCTACTACCACTCAAAATTGTCAGACTTCAAGACGTCATCCTGCTGCGTAATCTCTGTGCAGATAGTTTGAAAGTCCTCCTACTTTTATTAACAGTTGTTTCCTGTCCTAATCAGCTAATGCTGGAGGAGTTAGACATCAGCCACTTTTTATATTGTACTATGAAGTAAAACATATTTACAGTCAGACTGTCTGTTAATTTGCATTCAACACGTTACACGTGGTGGCTCTGTTTTAACATTGAGAAGCTGCGGAGTCTTTTCATTTAACTTACACTGTAAATTTCAAGGTAAGCTGAGGCTTTTTGAAGACCCTTTTCTCTCTCTCTCGCTCCTGCCATTCACTGGTCTTGTGCACAGTTTAGCGTGCATGCCGTGCTGCCGACAACAACATGCACGTCGCAGTTCCTCGCGGGTCTATTTCAAGTATCCGAAAGTCCCGTGAGGTGCGGACAACTCGGCACAACACCAGTGAAGCTGGGGCTCTGCTCCGTCTCTTCAGCAAGTGTTCCTCTTCTGCCACTTCACATCCACGCTACGCCTACACATGCTCACTGACAACCCTGGGTTAGGGTTACAATTTTGGATTTATTCACACACTTTGACATTTTAACATTTATTGAAAGTTTTTTTTTCTTTTCACATGTTTATTTACAGCATTAAATGTTGAAATGTATATTGTTATAGGCTGTAAGTTAACTTATTGGCAGAAAACTGGTAGTTCTATGTAAAATCAGATGTTGAGCACCCCCATATGACCAAAATGGCATGATCCTTTTTTCACTGCAATGCTTCGATTGTGGGATTGACAGCATCGAATCCGCCCTACTAGATTGTAACAAAATTTTGTGCAGACATTCAAAATTCTTACTCGATTTATCCTAATGACTTTGGTGACCTGCTTTGGGGGCTAAAATAATTTAGACCCTGCTCCCTGCGGTGGAAATGCAGTGAGTTATTCCAAAGCTTCATTAGTGTCTTAGTGTTTGTTAGTTTATTAGTGTTTGTAGTGACTCTACAAACAATCTCACAATGAAATTTGTTGCATTTTACACAGCACACTTTGTGTTGAAAAGTGGTGGGGACATAGGGGCTCAGATTAGGGATGTGAATAGACACTTTGCTCACAAGACATCACGATATGCAATATTAGGTTCATGAGAATGAGACGAAAAAATCCTTAAATAGTGTTTTAAAGATAGCCTCATTGCCAAGATATATGAGCGGGGGGTCTGGAAGGGACCTCCCCCAGGAAATGTTGATCTTTAATCACTTTATTTCCAGCATTCTGGTGAACGTTTCTGCACGAATTTATGGTGGAAATGTTTTTATTTATGTAAAAGGAAACAAAATTCTAATGGCAGGTGACATTTCAAAATATATAAATATAACAAAATCCAATTCAGTGCAGCTCTCATTCTGTGTTGCTTTCTGATCTGGTTTTCCTGTAGATCAACGTTTCTCATGTACTCATGTACTGTAATCATCTCTGCTGAGGCAACACATATGTAGGCATGAAATAGTCTTTCCTCCTCTTTTGTCATGTTTAAAGGGAGAGAACACAAAACTTGGCCGAAAAACAAACTGTGTCAAGAAGTTGTTAAGGTTACTTGGTGCATGCACGTTTTTGGGTCATTTCATAATCAGTAGCTTGTTGTCTTTAGCTTACTATCTTTTTTTTGGACAATGCACATTTGTTTCTTCTATAATTTAATTGCATTGCAATAAACCCTTCTAAAGGCATTTTCATTTGTTATTTAACTGCAAGTTTTATTTTAGAACATTTTTTAAAACAAATTATGCTTTAAAAAAGTGGTGGGGAAAAATTCAGCCATTTCAAAAAGGTGAGTGGTGGGGACAGTGTCCCCAGACACCTTTGCATGCATTACTTACTCACTCCACACTCAGTGATTATGCAAAATGCAGATGATTAAGATTTACTGCTCACTATACAGTACACTACTGTGTGTCTATTGTATTGGGAGTAGTGAACGAGGGGGTGATTTTGGACACAGCTTTAGTAATGTAATGGTAATGTAATTGTCAATGACCTTTTTGATATAAATAAATCCGACTCAAATGCCAAATCTTAAAAGTGTTTACTGTTCTACAAATCATTGAAGGACTTTCTCAGAGAAAATCTCTTTCTGCACAGGGAGTCATGTATTTTACACTTTTGGACGCAACAACAGCAGCCTGTTCAGAATAACAACAGAAGAGCTGGGTAGTTAACATGAGCAGCACAATACATCATAGCACTCAAGCTGTCAGCACAGTGCCGAAGATCTCGCACAAAAAAATGAAACATTAATTGGGGGGTTGCCACTTTTTTTCACAAACACGTACAAGCTCATACGGTACATTTAACATGAGCTGACACATGTCCTCCACCTAGAGCGACCCTGTAATTAATGGAACCTTATCAGCACTGGTGACGCTGCCTAATGGAGGTGGACTTGGATCAGCAGGCCCCATTTTATTCTTGATTAGATCAAACCTACATATCTGTCTGTTTAAACCCTTCTATTTTCTGCCTTATCTCACCCTCTTCACCACACATGAATCAAACTACACCCGTATCTTTAGTCATAAATGATAATGCCAGTTAACAACAGTGGCCTCTG
Source organism: Lepomis gibbosus (assembly GCA_029875015.1). Classification (NCBI taxonomy): domain Eukaryota; kingdom Metazoa; phylum Chordata; class Actinopteri; order Centrarchiformes; family Centrarchidae; genus Lepomis; species Lepomis gibbosus. The sequence continues at coordinate 423 of JAPMOB010206151.1, read as the reverse complement.
TTTTCACTACACAGACATACCTAGACTTTCCTATCCATACCTTCCTGTCAATGCAGCATTCCTTTCCCAGACTTTTGGCCTTGCCAGGTATTCCAGCCTGACGTCCCACATTCCCAGCTGTATGTCTGCCCACTGTGAAGCCATAACACTGCTGTCTCCACAGCCAGTTAGTGGTGGGAATACTGCCTGTGTGTGTGTCTGGGTGAAATTCTGTGTGTGTGTGTGTGTCCATTCGTATCCAAACTCTTGCGTGTGTGTTGATGACTTCATCCTCACCCCAGTCCCAGGCGTCAGGGCATATTTTTAACAACGTGTGCATGTGAGTGTAAGACTTGTGAATGAGAATTGCTGTTATGGAGCCCAATGCTGTTTCACATTACAGAGAAGCTGGGGTTAATTTCCTGTTGATGGACACGGCTGGCT
>JAPMOB010206150.1:0-12450 GCA_029875015.1 Lepomis gibbosus | reverse complement strand
GGTCCCCTGAGTTCCTCCAAAGGTTCCTGATTCGGGGTATAGTTCCTTTGGTCGAAACGCAGCTGTGTACACAGGGTTAACAAGCTGGAAAGGTATACGTATAATATGTACAAATACACAAATGACTTTGCTGCAGTAAGAGTTGACACAATTTCTTACTTTCACACCTGCATTCTGTTCTATTAAATATACTGTAGATGCCCTTTTGAGTTACTGCAAAGAGTAGGACCTGATCAACATCCCATCCTATCATTTGGTCATTAAACGGTAGGTGGTCATCAACTCAGCCTTGCATACTTCTTGCTAGGTTTTTGCAACTTCTAAAGCCCCTTTAGTGTCTCTTCCAAAAGCGTCGCCTCACTGGACCTTATGTTTGGATTGCAGCCTTAATTACTGTAGCAATCACAGACGTCACATGCATTTTTGAACAGACAGAATGGTTCACAGGCCTTCTCTGAGGTTTGTTAAAAGGCATAATAATAAAAGTTAGATTTAAGGAAGCAAGAATATCAAAAACTTTATTTCAGGACTTGACCAAATAACTCCTGAATATCACAGTCCGATAAGGTTTTACATCCTCCAATGTGCATATAATGATGAGGGGGATGTACGAGGCTAGAAGGGATGATCAGCATGGCCCCGTCTCCTGGAGGTACCGACATCAAGCAGGAAGGAGAAAGGGCACTTCTTCCCACATGATTGAGGTGAGGCAGGGCGGTCGTTGGACGTGAATGTCATGTGTGAGAGATCAATGGAGCGACAGGAGCCAGCAGAGAGGTGCGGCATGCTGACAGCTCTGGCATGAATATTTACAGCCTCGCATCACTCTGTGTCTGCGGGAGCCCAGCACACCCTCTCCTCTTTGAGTTTGACACGTACAGCCTCTTATGTATGCAGGTGTCAAAATGTGTATGTTTAACGAGTAGGTTTGAACAACAACAGACGGGTATATATTTATATTATATAAGTTCACAAAGCATTTTGGGTTGTCTGAATTAAAAACACACAATTTTGGTGAATGTTACATATGAGGCATGAAGAAAACCATAAAAGCCAAAGAAACAATATAAATAAATTTCCTCTTATTTTAGTTTACTTCTGGTGTTTTATTCTTCTTAATTCTGTTTATGTCTGTATTTATGTTGGTTGCCTTATTTATTTGCACTACAAATAAGCACTTTGTGACGTGTGTTCAGGTGGTGAAAGGTGCCATATAAATATAAAACAAATATAAAACTTGCTTACCCTTAGTTCAGCCGGATTGTCCTAATATCCTAATGTCATGTTCATAATCTTATAAGTGCTGAATGACAATGCAAAGAATAGGTATATGTAACTAAGTTGTTTTTTATTTGTATTTTTTGTTAAAGAAAAGCATAGATATGAGCGGGAGTCAGCAGTGTGTAGCAGCCTGTAAAATTCACTCTCTGATGTTGATCAGTAGCTCTCCAGATCCAGTGGTGTGGTCTGCGTGATACATAGGTTTACGCCGTATGCTCACTAGGAAAGATCAAGGACTTCAATATACCTGCTTAAAAAAGCGTAACAACATTGTTTTGTGACAGAACTTTTATACTTTTCATTCATAAATTGACCATCTGTGCTTCTGTTGCCTGGGTCCTGGAACTGGGTCACCTGGTGGTTGTTCTCAGCGAAAGTATGAAATTAACCATTGTGAATCACCAAAGGAGATATGAAACTATAACAAACTCAAACTCCACTCTGTCATCGTTTTCATAAGTCTCCCACTCAAGCTACTGCTCGAGGTGACACTGCGGCTTCAGCAGGTGACATGAATGTCAACATAACAGAAACTACAGAAAATTAGGCTGCTGCTATCTTATGCGGTACAGAAACCAGCCCAATGCTATTTTAGCATTTACGCTATTAACGTAACAGTAAGAGCAGGAGACTTGCTGTGTTGTATATTAAACTAGCTAACTTCACTGAAATTAAGGTGGATCAATGAATACGGGAGAATGGGAGAGAACTTAGATAGTGTGTGTGTGTGTGTGTGTGTGTGTGTGTGTGGTTGTGGTTGTGGTTGTGGAAGTAGCAGTTACTAAAAGCTATCTCGTGTTTAAGCTGAAACAGTCCATATCTGTTTGTTAAGCTGTTTACTTGAGAAGTTGTGGACCTTTTTGTGTCCTCACTGTTAAGTTCATAATATTCTGTAATGAATGAGTGTTGGTGGTATAACTCCTCAAATGCTTATTGTTAATATTGCCACTGATAAGCCTCAGCTTTCCATTATTGTTAACAGTAGTTAACTTGCACTCTTAAATGTGCATTGAAAATTGCCAGCTGATAAAACTTCTGCTCCATAACATCTCATTCTAAATGTAGCTCTTAACTGGCTGAGTTAGAGTGATCAAAACTAAACAGTAGAAAATCAGTCCGGTCTCCCCAGCTGTAATGTCGTTGACTGTTAAAGTTTTGTGTTGATTATAATATATTGACATGTTGATAACGCATAAGCTGTCTTCTAGAATGCTCTCAACTACATGTAGATGTATACTGTATGCATTAGTGAGTGTGGTGGTGGTTATGGGGTGTTGCTCTGGGACGCATCGCTGTGGGACGGGTAAGTATGAACCTGGAAGGGGAAATTCACAGTACACTCACTGCAAAAAAAACAAAAACAAAGACTAAACCACTGCCCAGATCCCTACAATTTGTTTTTGGATTTAGAACCAAACATGAATTGTGTTTGTTTCAAACATTTACAGTGAGCTTGGATGTCCTTTTGGAACTTGGATGTTTAAAATAAAAGAAACTCAGGGTTTGTACCTTCATAGCACGACTATTTTACATTGGCTGAACAGTAACCACTGTAGCTAGAAGAGGTGGTTATAGGATAAAGCAGAATCTCAAAGTAACTTACTGCTGAGGTAAGTCATTAAAGCAACATCATTATTAGGTTATCTTAGCAAGTAGAATGGGACCACAAATGTCTCCTGGTAAGGTACCATGTGTTTTGCTATTCCAATTTTTAGAGAGCAGGGCAGCCTACAGCCAATATATAATACTGTTATCACAACAAAGGAAAGTCATGTATAATTCCATTCAGAGTACAATCTTATAGACATGTTTTCTCAGCCAGTAACATGTTGTTTTAAAAGGATTTTGTTTTAATGAATGAAATAAAAAAATACATTGGGTTCTGCTGTAGATTTCATAGTGTAACAATATATTTAACACTAGCCAGTAATGCTTGTAGATTAGATCTGCTGTCACGTAGGATGCTATAATGGCCTTGTGAGTGCAGATATCTCAAAATACCAGATTTCAGCCCGTTTAACTTCTTGTAAGACTTTTGTCTTTAAACCATTGAAAATTTTATCTATGCCATGCTAAAACGTAGTGTACAGTAGCACAGTTAGAGAACATTCATTAAATATACAGTCTCACTCTTTTATCTTTATCTTCACATTAAAGCTGCACTAATCATTGCATTTTTGTAACAATGGATAAAATGACGGAATTATCACCAACTATTATTACCTCTATAGAGCAGAGTGTCTCTTAGCTAAGTCTCAGAAAAATTACTTTGATATACATACAGTATTTTTTTTTAATGAATGAAGCATTTATGTAGTAGGAAGTAGGGATGTGGTTGACAAAACACAGAGAGGGTTTTACATCCTGACTCCCATGTGTGGTTATAGATTTAGGCAACAAAAGGACTTTGGTTTCATTTAAATGTTAAGACATCATGTTTCACACTTCAAGTCACTGCTGACTTTTGTCTGTATTAAACCAAGTTATGTCTAAACATAACTTTAAAAAGCTTTATTTTGGTCAAACACAAATAAAATACGCTGTCAGTGAACATTTCACTGATAAATTCAGAATCAACATATTTGCTACTTCTCAGATACGTACATAACATTTCTTCATTGATAAAACGTAATCAGGCAGCATTACATTTCCTTCAACTTTAGAAAGTTATTGGTGTATAATTGTCATTTCTAGGCGACAGAGTTGCTTTTACCACATTTCTTTGGGGTTTTTTGGCATCAAACTCTGCTCTCATGATTTTCGTCACTAGCAGGCAGCTGTTTTCAGCAGAAAGGTGCTACAGCAAAGTTAGCAATTAGCTGGTGAACAAAATGGTGAAGTGATCTTGTACAAACAAAAAGCTAAAATGAAAGTAAATACTAGAATTACATCCGTCAGATGGACAGAAACACAACTCCAAAGGAATGCTAATGTTGCTGTTTCCGCTCGATATGTAAAGAGGCAACTGTTTGTTTACCACAAGGATTTTTAAAATGAGCAGGCTACTCCACTGATCTAGCATTACACTCACACAAAAATGTGCAGCAGAACCAGAAATATTGTCTTTTTTTATTCTAAGCATTATTCTTCCTTGTCACAACCATGACCCTCAAAGCAACCTAAGCACCAAAAGCTCAGTCCGAGGTTGAGGTGTGTTATGCTAGTATAGCAGCTAGCTTGTAGCCTCAAGCAGAGATGAGCATGCCACAGAGTTCTGGTAAACTCACTTCTTTCTAACCCCCACCCCAGATTTTTTCATTTTCAAACTTGTAATCTTCAGCCCCAACTTGACTCAAGTAACATCACCTGAGGTAATTTATCTAAATTCAGGCTTCTTCCTCTGAAGCCACAAAAGGCCCCTAACCCTATGCAGTAGCATTCCCCACCACCTGTTTTCTAAACAGACATTGATGTGTCAGATTGGTGGCGTACCCCTTTACGGTGACAATATCTTAATAAGTCCCTAAAATTAAATTGAATTAATCCTGTTTTAACTTAAAAATTAAGCTAAACTACAAATGCATGTAATGTGATGTTACCAAAATCAAAGACTTACTTTGTTTGCTTCAAATTACTTTTTAAATGGGGTGGTGATGGCGCAATGGATAAGATGCCTGCCTTTCACGTGAGAGACAGGGGTTCATTCCCCCACTGTGACCCATCCACCAATGTGTCCCGGAGCAGGACACTTAACCCCTAGTTGCTCCAGAGACGTGCGACCTCTGACATGTATAGCAATTGTAAGTCACTTTGGATAAAAGCGTCAGCTAAATGAGTAAATGTAAATTCTCTTGTCTACAAACATACAGCATGCAGCAGTTAGACTTGATGTCTGGAACACATAAAGCACATGCACATCCGTGCACATGTATCAGCCAGATGCAAGTAGCAGACACTTGCAGTAAATACCTTATGCAATTACAGTGTAAGGATCTGAAATTGTTTAATTTTCTTTTACACTGGTTGTTTTGTAGAGTACATAACTACTTTGCTTCCCTCATGCAAAGAGGCCCTCATCTGAAATTGGATCACTTATTCACGTCTAAGCAGTGTGTGCGAGCAGGACAGCCCTCTTGACTGGAGGAGCGCTATTAACCCATTTCACATAAGAAGTCCTTTCTAATTTTGAGTGATTCTTAGCAGAGGAGGTGAGCTCGAGAGCTTCGCTGTAGGGCCACTCAGCCAGAGATCAAAGCACCAACCCCCAACTGGAATAATGGGCCGCTCTCAGGGTGATTACACCACACACACAGGTATACACACAGCGAATTGGATTTCTTCATCTTGTTTTGAAAGGATTAGCCCCCCACCCACACTTTGACGGCAAACAAAAATAAGGACAAGACCGCATCTGTGTCATTCAGTTCAGATCATCTCAACCTTGACAAAGCATGGCTGGTTTTAGTTAGAGGCAAATGAGGTAGGCATGAGGAGAAAGTGAAATACGGGGCATATATCACCCCTAATGTGGTGATATATTGTGCAGCAGTATTTGGTAATGGCGTGTATTCACAGTGTCAATGGCTCTGTAAAAGTGACAGGAGTTATCCTGCTAAATTATGGCTCTAATCATGATCCCGGCCATCAGTAAAGCTTCACTCTAATATCACTAATGGCCAGTATGGTAATCGTAGCACATTAAATGTCTAAGGACTCACATGATGTCTCTCAGAAAATTTATGACAATGTTTTGGTTTATGGCTTTTCACGCATTCTTGTCCAACTTTAGTCATTTCCATAATTGTGTGTGACACACTCTGACTTAATGTGATGCATTAGAGAATGGCACAAACAGATACTGTGTATCTATTAAAAAGCTTAACTGCTTGTTTCTAGATGTGCCAGCGCCGCTGTAAGCTCAGCATTCACACATAAAAGCCAGACCAGGTGAATAATTTATGATTCTCATCCCTCTCTTTGAAAGCATAACACATATTGGGTCTGATGTAAAAAATAGAAAAAAAAATCATTCCATCCTGCAGTAAATTGTGAGCAGGGCCTAAATTGTGCATTAGTGAAATTTAAATGTGGAGTTGCGTAACCGGTAGGATCACTGCAGAAGCTGTTCGCGCTCATCCGCTGGTGTTCCCCGGCACAGGAAGAGGCCAGCCAACTTGTCTTACGCATGACAGCTTCAATCTGCTGTGGGATGGCTGAATAATTCAAAGTTCTTACACAGGACCATCTGGCAGCTCAAAGCCAGTGCCCGAGACACCAGCCTTCCTCGAATAGCTTTTCGTAAAGCAAGTGCGGTATGACGCAGCAGGAGCCCTGCACAGGCAGATTGAGCTGCTTACTAGCTAAATGAAATGTGCTGTGTCAGGCTGATGGCTTATTTGGGAGGATATAGGCAATCAGAGAGGGAGCTCAAATATTGTTGATTTGACATAAAGTCCATTTCACTCCACAGGCTCAGGCTGTACATCAGCTCGAATGCACTCACACACATCTGTTTGGTCAGGATTTTGTAAACAGTAACAACAAATGTTATTTTAACATCGCCTCTCTGACTGATGACATGATCATTTTTGCATCACTTTTCTTATTTCTAGCAAAAAACTATGAATACTGCCATGTGGCTGTATAACAGTTTATTAATACATACTGCTTTGCTGAATGCATACTTCATCAAATCCACATCCCCATCCCATTCCATTTAACTTAGAAATAAGAGGAATCACTAAGGAGGAAATGAGGAAGAATACAGCGCATATACGAGTACATGGACTCATGGCCCAGCTTATGCATGCATGCACGCAAGCATCCACAACAACCTGTGTGCCCACACTTTCATGCATATCTTCTAATCTTGAACAGATTCTGTGGATGAAACTGAGTTTGTAAATGTGCGTAATGTTAATTGCGGTGTTTGCGAAGAACAATACAGTACTGTTTCTGCATGACTGCTTCCAGCTGCATTTGCATTTCAGAATCAGAATCAGCTTCATTTGCCAGGTCTGTGTACACATATGAGGAATTTGACTCTGGATTGTACATTGCTCACGGGGTGCTTACTCATACAAAAATACAAAATCACAATAATAAAAATGAAATAAAATCTGACTTCAGTGTAGACAACACAAATATACACACTATAAACAAAAACAATATAGACATATTGACGAATAGTGCAGTGAGCAGAGTGCAAAGGATGCAGGAGTATGTACATGTACAGGTGGACGTGATATACAGATACATGCACACATGCACACATGTACACAGTGCAAAGGATGCTGGAATAATTAAGTATAAGTAGTTTATGCAGGAGTTATGACTAGAGGTAGGTGGATTGGTATATAGTATCTACAATATGACAATATAACAGAATCAACAGCACTAATTTACACAGGATTTGAAAGATTCAAAATGTCACAAAATCTGTCACATAAAAGCTTATTATAAATATTTAATATCCAGCTATGATGCACTTACGTTGCTACAATATACAGCAGACACTTCTCCCATTTCACAGAGCAACTTAACGTTCTAATCAATGTTTTCATATTAGCAATGGATCGAATGACTATATGGAATGTGCAAGTGGTTCCTCATAATAACAAACCCACAGACAACAATCACCCAACAGTAAAAATCACTTCAGCTCTGAGCTCTTTCAGTTCATAGCTTTTTTTTATTTTTCAGGGTCACAGTTGTTTTGGCTCACTCTCACCGCTCTCATTAACCTCATATCAGTCAGTTCAGCAGGTATCTTTTTTTCAGTGAAACATATTCTGTTAAACCAACTCTACCGGCTCAGTGACTAAACAGTTATTCAGCTGATGACCATCCTATGTCAGTGAATTACCTGCTGGGGTTGGCCAGGACAGCCTCCAAGAAAGTGAGAGAGGCATGACAGCGTTCATTTGGAGTTGAACTCATCAATATAGGTTTATACTCTCTCTCCTTTTAGTTCTGTTTTGGTCTTCGCCAGCCCCTGAGAAAATTAAACTCGCCTAGGCCAAGCGGGAAGCTTCCCGTCTGAGATGTGAAAGTCCCTGAAACCTGCATTTTATCGAACGCCAGCAGGGGGCGACTCTTCTGGTTGCAAAAAGAAGTCCGGCTCCATTCGAAATAATGGGAAAATGACCCTACTTCTCAGCTTTATATTTACCTCAGTAAACACCTTTGTGATGAGTTTATGGTCTTAGCCGCTAATTTCAAGTCTGTGATTGACAAGTCGTTACCATGGTGACCTGTCAATCAGGCTAAAGTGACTCGTACCCACGGCACTTTGTAAATTTAACCAGCTCCGTTGAAAAAAAGCTTATAAGGAGTTGGATGTTCACTTTCTCTGGTGAGTACATTTAGTTTTAAGCCTGGTGTTCGCTAGAGAAACTTGTCAGCCCTGTTACAATGTCAGTTTTAACGTGAATTACAGATGCACCTAGCTAAGCAAGCTAGCTAGCTCCACACACTGCCGTTAGCTCAACCGTCTCGTCCAAATATGGTCACATCTTGTGTTGCAAAAACTCAACATGGCACCACCCTATCGGGGTGGAGACTTCAAAGCAGATCAGTCCACAAACCAACGGTTGACATCACCATGTCTATGCCCACTTCTTAAATTAATTCAATGGCCTTGGCCCGTTGGGTTTTCAAAGTTTGCTCATGTTTCAGTCTGGTCTCTCGCTTCCTACAGCTCACAACCTTGCTGTGTCACTTTCTTTTGCACCCAAACCTACACAGTGCACAACACCATTCAGTGCTTTCATTGTTAATACTGATTTACTGATTTCCACTCCTCACTACTTGTGCTAACTTTAGTTTTAATAAATTATACTTGTTTAAAGTAAATCTCTTGCCTAGACTCCCTCCTTGTCACATCACCCTGAGCCAGTTTGTGACGTGGAATCCGGAAAACAAAATGTAATGGTCTCAAAATTCAAAATCTATCATTTGCATCTCATCCCTGAACTTAATTCATATTGTAGGAAATGTAGAGGCCATGACTCTCTTACCCCTGGTGTACTCTTTGAAACTTTTTAAACACTCTGAGCCGAGCATCTTTGCGCATCCGCCCTCCTCCCCCTCCCTCAGGAACACGCCCCATCTCTCCCCGCGCTGCCTCCTCCAGACAGCAGTACTACAGCGAGCTCCACGCGTCTCTACCGCCACACTGATCCGCGGGGTGCTGGAGGAGGGCGCTCCTGTAAGTGGACTTCAGAAAGCCTCCCTGTTTACTTTAAACGAAGAGGGCAAGGCAAGAAAATGTAACAATCTCGTCGCGACTGGACGCGTATTGAGTGTTTCTGCATGTTGTTTGCGCACCTGGCCGGAACATCCGAACCCTCCTCACTTCCACTCCGGTTTAACCTGAAGCCACACGCCTTCAAGGGAGATGCGGAGAGATTCTGTGACACCCAATGCATCCCGGCTGTTCCTGCTGAGCGTCTGTCTGGAAGGGTAGCCGCTGTGTCCCGAGGAGGATGCAGAACAGGTAAACAGAACGCCTGTCATCTTTTCGTAGAGTTTTTGTTTGGTCAAAGCTTTTGCAAAATAGGGTCTGCTTGCAGATGGTGGATTATAAAACATATTCAAAAGATTTCTTTCAAATCCACATGGTGTCCTGGATGTACCCATAATGAGTTTATAGTGACCTTATGGCATTATGTAAAATCAGTACATCATGCCTGCAGAGACTCTATATTCTATTTCTGTAGTTTCCTGACATTAGAAGGATGGCGTTTTATTCATATTCTTTAACATGAGTGATCAAGTTTCAGCTACATTAAAACAAACTTCTGTTCCTCCCCCCCTGCAGCACTGCTCTTTTGGTGCATCAGCTAAATGATCAAACATCATTTTCAAAGTCAAAACATCATTCCATGTGCATGCCGCTGCAGCAGCAAACTCAAACATTGTTCAATTGTTTCCCTAGATCATGAACTTGCCTCCACATTCAGGGTTTAATTTTACTACCAGCAGAGTCTTCCTGTTTTAGCATTTAACACTGGCAGTTACACTCAGACCCCCTTCAGAAGGTGGAGAGGATTAGTTCAAACGGAGGGGTCCAGATATCACATTCAACGCCACGGCGTTCAACATTTCTTACTTTCTCCCTTGTGTTTGTGTCAGCCCACATTCGGTCTTGTCTCAGGCGATTTATTATTGTCTCTCAGGCGACAGGTGCTATTTTCAGTGCTGCTGCTTGTCATCATTACTCTGCATTAACTCTCTAATGGGGCTTTTGTTATTAGTTAAGTGCCCAAAGCTCTGTGGCAGCCTGTGAGAGTCAGGATAAAAAAGGCAAATTGCAAAAGTGCAGAGTAATGAGCGATATTAGGTGTCTTGGATAGTACAATGCTTTGGTTTAATACCAACAGCATGATACTGCTGCTTATAAGCTCCTCCTGATACTTGGTCATCCCTGTTCTGCATTGTACCGTATTTCAGACTTTAATATGTGTTACTTACACCACTGGACCCCACACTAACAGCTCTAAAGTCAATGGGGAATTAAGGCTTGAAAACAGGAAGTAATATCAGTTTCTATCAGTGCTATGTATTTTCCTCACACCTACAGTCACTTTGTAATCTTTGGTCATTTTTCTAACCTTAGCCTTAACCTTCTAATCAAGTAATTTTAGTTTGCTAAACCAAACCAGATAATCAGATAATCATATGGATCATGCTGATTGGATATTATGATGGTTGCAGCAGTAATAATGCATGTTTAATAAATGAAAAGCTTCTATCTGTATGTCTTTTATGTAAGTTTATATTAGGTTTTTGGATTGTACCAGAAGTAGGCTTGACCTATACCAGACCTTGTTAGAAATTGCCCAGTCTGCTTCACTTCTGCTACATTAAATCGTTGTGTACCGTTATTGATGCTCCTCATGGACAGTTTAACTGCCAATAAAAAATATCACATTTTAGCTGGTGGAAATCAGTTCAAATCAAAAAAACAAAAGAAAGTTTGAAATGTCTATTTTTTTTTTTAAATTAGGAGAGGTATTGACAAAAATCTGGAAAGCTCCTTTGGCCCGTTTGCATTGCACTTTTATGAGACGGCTCCTTACTCCAACTGCTTAGTTTCCTGTCTTCTGTCAAATCCTGGGGGAAGTTCAATCCCAAAACATTCTGCACTGATTTGCTACAGTTTCAGGGTTGGGTAACTCCTCTAACACGCCCACAAAACAGGAGAAACCGTACCTCAAAGCACCGTTGCACACTCTTTTGGGGAAACATGTCGTTCAACGCGGAAACGGTAGCAAAAAGGTGCAAAATGTTTTGGGATTGAACTAGCTTCAATATTGGATCATGAGGTGAAAATAAAACCGGAGGAACAATTCATTTACATGTACTGATATGGCAATTCATCTGGTGAAAACTGATTAAAGATAGTTAGTATGAGTGCGGCTGAATGTATCAGGCTGAATAAGTATAGAAATCAAAACTATTTACTGTGTTTTAAGCCTCTGACCTATAATCTGTTCAAAATACATAATGTGCATTTATCAATCATGTTCATATTCTTTTACACCACTATTTCATTGCACAAGTACAACAAAATTCAGTGCAATCTTGACAGTGCATTATATTCACAATAATAAAACGACACGACAACAGAATTAGAAATATAAAAAGTGATTAATTTAATATTCTTAACATTAACACACATGCATATACTGGCAGCCACACCCACCCAAACTACTTATTGATTTTATTTATTTATGTTGTCAGACAGAGCCTAAAAACGCAGCCTGTATCTCCCTCCCTCCAGGTTGCTAAAACACCCAAATTCACAGAAAAAAAAAATCCAGAGGTCATGACCTCTGTGTCCTCAATAGTAGTAACGGCCGGTTTGTGCAATTCCTCTGACCTGATCTATATTTAGTGCCAGTGAGTCCTTTTAGCAACATTTCACCTCAACTTGAAGGCAACCGCATCACCCCACAATGCACCACAGTCCTTGAATGTGGATCTCATCAAAGGATAAGAGTAGACGTGTTCCTGAAGGACTAATTTGAGCTACCCGAGGTCATGACGGCACACAGTTAGCTGCAGCCAGCACAGAATATTGTCCTCTTCTTTCTAATGACTCCTGTGGGCAGGGCAGCAGCGGACATTGAGGAAGGGCCTGAAAATGCTCTCCGATGACCTTCTGGGAGTAACAAATGGAGCGCAGACGAAACGACTGAGCTCTCTGCCCAGGAGGCTTCCAAG
>JAPMOB010206140.1:0-10555 GCA_029875015.1 Lepomis gibbosus | reverse complement strand
CGGCAGCAGAGGGAGTGAGTGAGGGTCTGATTTTGGCAATATTTCGAAGGTGAAAGAAGGAGGTTTTGATGACTTGACGGCTGTGAGGCTCAAGGGAGAGGGTTGAATCAAAAGTCACACCATACAACATACCGCCTGAATGTGCTGTCAGACTGTCAGATTTTTGTATTTCTGCCCACGTAGTTGTTGTATGTGGATGGACAGTGTATTTGCATTTACACTTGTGTTGAACGTGTACAGAATGAGTCTCTGGCCACTTCTGGAGGTGGTTTGGCCGATCGGACAAGAGTCTGTCCTCAATGCTTTTCAGGTGCGTTTACACCTGCGTTTACTTTCACGAGGTCGAGCGCAGGCTGAATGCGATCAGAACAGCCTCTGTGTTTGTGAAAGAAGAAAGCTTCTAGAGTGTCATCAATGTAAAGTTTTTATCCTCTGGGGATGAAACACGTTCTCAGTAAATTTCAAGTCAGTCTGGCTCTTTAGTTTTCACTTTTTGACCAAGTGGAAAAGTCAGGAGGTCCCTGAGGCTTTTAATCCTCTGGAGAAAGTGACCACCTGCCATTAGTTGGTTTTTATAATTTGATTAATGATTCATTTTCAAGATGCAAAGTCACCTAATGGCACTTTTCCATCACCATTAGCAGCACAACTCGCCTCGACTTGACTCGGTTTGGCCGTGCTCAGTTTTCCATTGCAGATGGTACCCAAAACATAGCTGGTCATCATAGCAACGCCACACACAACTGCCACAACGTGATGTTCGATGCGACACACACACAACTTTGGTCCACCATCACTTTTTGTAAAACTGTCAATCTTGTAAATCTACACAGCTGATTTCACCTCAAAACGTCTCAGAAGTGGATTTAATGAGGAAATAACATATGCAAACTTTAAAATAGAAAACTTTTTGCTGCTGGCATCTGTCTGGTGCAATGACACAGTGACGATTCTCTCTGACCAATCAGCAGCCTGCTGTGTTTTCACGTTCCATTTTAGTATGGCCTCGGCTCGCTTGGAACCTCGGAAAAAAGTATCCTGACGCAGGTACAGGTCCAACTCTTCCACAGTTGAAAACCAAACAAAGGCGAGTCGAGCTAAAATATCTATGAATCATATGAATCGTTGGGGACCATGACTATTCCAACCAAATGTCATGTCACAGTGCTGGATTGACAGGCACACTGGTGTCATCATCTTTAGTCCGCGGGCCTCGAAGGGGAATTGGTGATCATCTCCTGAAAGGTGAAGCGGCAGTTCAAAAGTGACACGCGAGCTGCAGTGCAGTCGCTCGCTCTGTCTCGTCCCTCTCTCTGTGGCGTCTGACGAGGTCACAACATGACCGCGGCCCTTCATGCTGCAGCAGTCGGCCCTGGGGGACGGGCGGGAGGATGACGATGATGAAGGCTGACTCACATGACTGACAGCTACACAAATGTGTGAGAAGCTCGGTGCGAGTGAGAGCAAAGAGCAAGATGACACAGAGAAAATCATGCACACATCAGGCCTGAGGGTCGAGGAAATGACTGCAAACACAGCGTCCTCTCAACTTGAGACGGTTAGCCTTTTTCCTCTGATCCATGACAGCGCACGGCTCGGGCCCTTTGAAAGCGTCATCTGTCTGAGGAATAAAGGCCAAGTAGAGAATGGAGACAGTATCTTACCAGCCAAGACAGTGTTTCTCTGTGCTCAACTTAAAGCTCAGTTCAGCTATGACCAAACCTGAGTATGAGTAAGAACAACAGTCTGCTGAGATACAGTCAAAACCAATTAAACTGGAAAAATAAGTGAAAAACAGGGCTGATGATTGAATCAACACAGTCTGCAGTCAGTTCTACAGCACAGAGCCTTCTGCTGTGGAAATCTCTCTTTCAACAGACTCCTGTAGTGACTTTGAAAGTCCCACAAAGAGACAGCGGCTATATCTAAACAGGGTTGGGAACAGGAAACCAGATCCAAATGAGAAACAAATCCAAAATACCAAGAACAAATAACCCATAAAAAATTGCTACATGATACGACACTTTATTATTGTAAACAAAAACTACATGTATGCAAAGACGTGGCTATCTACCAGGACCTGTCTACGTCATGCATCAACACAACAACATGTCGATTTCTTTAGATACAAGCATGCACAGCTAACATCACAACAGTGAAAGATGGGCTGCGGTTAATGCTTAAAAGCGGGAAGCTGACAAGCTGGAAGTCAGGCTTCTCGTCAAGTTCGGCAAAACTTTCAATGCAGCGTGGCGTCGATCTGTCGAGAGGGCTTAAACTCACGGGCACTAGCGTCAAACGCCAGTGCGTCTCTTGAGGTGTCGCTGGCTTCCGTTACACCAGCACCTCCAGCAGAGCGAGGTGTACCGAGCCGGTCTCTTTGGTTATATTTCCCTTTATTGGCAAAGAGAAAACTGAGGAGTTAAAATACCACAACATCTACAAGATAATGTATGCACTTGTCAGTTTTTATTATATGTATTTACTTTGTGAAAAGAAAGACGTTAGATTGACTTATTTTATTGAAACAATAAAACTTGTCAAAGCATGGAGCTATATTTGTCATCTTATCATTGGACCTCTTTGTTTTACCATGTTGGAATTGAAAATGGGAACCAATAAGAACCAGAATCGATAAGCAGAATTGGAATTGATAAAATTTAAACACTACCCAACTCTATATTTAAAAACATAATTTAAAAGCCTGCTGTTGTCCCCTGACACTTCTCCTGCCAGAACACAAAACTTCTATAAACACTTTCTCACTCATTTAGAAATCATACTTTTACTCCTGTATTTAGCATTTACACGTGTGACTGTTGGCACCGACATCAAAAACAATCTGTGCCAAGTTTCTTTTAGATTATACACCTCACTTTGAGCGTGAGCGACACTCAAAGGTTGGCAGGCTAATTAAAGAAGCTGCTTAATATACAAAGTTCATTAGGATTAAAAAGAAAAGCTTTTTCTCTTAGTGTGACATGACGACCCTGACGGATGCTACGTCAGCACTGATTGCACCGTCTTCTCCAGGTTTAAAGACCTGGTGGTTAAATATTCTCACTGAGAGTCAAGAAAACCTAGAGACCCTGCACTGACAGCAAACAGCAGCACACGCCATATCTAAAACCATCTTAGCATCTAACATTAAAGATAAAAAAGGAAGCTATTTTTGTTTTGCCTTCAAGGCGACATGCTGCCAACAGGCTGCAAAGAAACATTAAGCCGCGGCAGAACAAGATACTGCAGCCTTTAAGAAATTGGAGACATCGTGTTATTTGGGTATCTGTATTTTTCTCTTCTCAGCAGTCGTCTCAAATGTTCCCAGCAGCACGTCAACCTTACAAGGTGCTGATGAGGTATTGATTGGGCACGTCGGGATACAAAAAAGCTGCGAGACAGACTCAGGGTTACTCTGCAAACTATTGAGTGATGAACTGCTGAAAGGTAAAGACGTTGTTTAAAATATCAAGTTTTAATGTAACTTGTGTAGTTTACATTTTTAAATCACAAAAATAATCAGTTGTTTTCCTCATTTAAATGTAAGACTGGGCAGACTTTACTTTGAAATTAAGAGTAAATATGGGCATCGTTGCACAACACCAAGACCGATTTGCCTGATGTCTCTCCTTCCTCTGAGCCACAGAGCGCCATTGTTGTCCAGAAACTATTAAACCAATCACTGAGCCTCTCTGCTGCACTGGGTCACATGTTCCTTCATCACCATGAACACACTCTGTAGTTTATTCTGACTCAGTTCCACATACACCTTCCTGCTGCTCCAAACACTTACCAGAGCACCACATGCGGATCCATCCGCTGCCGAAAATAGTCCCAAACAAATGCTCTATTTCCCTGTTTGTTTGATAGAAACTACAAAGAGCAACTGTTTTGGGAAATTTAAAATTTTAAAGATTTTTTAAAGATTTCCATCCTCAGTAGGAACCAGTTGGCTTGCAGCTACGAGCCACGGACAGGGTGGAGAAGGCAGAAAGTTTATTCATTGGATTTGTTGGCAGCAAAAAAATACTGAATGTTGAATTGATGGCATTAATTTTAAATGTCCACCTGAAATTTTTAAAATCCTCAAAATATTTTTAAGCCATGTTTAACACCACACTATATGGACAAAAGTACTGGGACACCTACACATTACTCTTATGACTCACCATTCTAGATCCATAGGCATTAATGTGGAGTTGGACGCCCCTTTGCAGCTATCACAGCGTCTTCTGTGAAGGCTTTCTTCACATTTTGGGAGTTTCTCCGTGGGAACTGTTTACAATTCATCCAGGACAGCATTTGTGAGGTCAGACACTGGTCTTGGACAAGAGGGCCTGGCTCGCAATCTCAGCCAAACACAAACTGTTTGAAGAACTACTGTCTAAAATTGTTTGCTGTAGCATTAAGATGTCCCTTAACAAAAAAAACAAATCATGAAAACCAGCCCCTCCCAAGAGTGTTGGGACAGGGTTGTCCAAGTACTTTTATCCATATAGTGTAGTAGAATACTATAAGAAATGCTCTGTGTAGCCGTAAAGAGTGGTATGTTTAGTAACAAAGAAACTGTTGCACACGTCCGGAGAGGGAAGGGAAATAATTCTGCGGGTTTAAAGATGCAGAGCTGGAGAACTGTTGTGGGATTTTTGGAGTTCCAATTTCATTTCTGCATCAAGCAGCAGAGCTCAGGGGATGTGAGTGGTCCAGTGCAGGGGGATTAGGGAGTTAGCTGGTTTATATTATGCTCTACTGCCCCCCCCCCGCTCTCTCTATGGGCTTACCAGTCCTGACAACAAGCATTAACAGTAGGCGGTGGGAGCTGCAGCAGGCGGGGATGTTACACCAGGGACAGGCTGCTTTTAACACCATGTTAATGGAACAGACTCGGATCAAACTGGCGAGGATGCCGCTCGCTGGGGAACCCGCCCCCGTGGCTCTAAAAATGGCCCCAAAAATCTACTCAGAAAAGCAGTTTGGTGTTGCTGTGATATAAAGGGTTTCCCCCATCTTCTGGTTCTTTATTTATCTCTGTAGTTTTCTTTCTTCACACACTCTAAAGCTGGAAATCAGAAAACCAAGATGAGAATTTGAACCTGAGATGGGAAATCAACAAGATATGTGTCGCTGTCTGGAGAACATCATTTCTTAACTGTGTTGGTGAAACAGATTTCTCTGTAGAAGAGCAGAGAACATCTTCATAGGACGGAGAACAGTGAACTTTTCTGTCCGAGAAGGAGCAAAGAGCATCTGTAGCTCAAGGCAGCGTGAAAGAAAAACCAGAGCTTAAACATATTTACACTGACTTGAAGAACAGAGAACATCTGAGACAGACTGAAGACATTTTTGCTTGAGGTGACATGTCCATCTTTTTTGTGATTACTGTGTGGCAGTAACACGGGGTGGGGGGGTTGTATTGTACTCTCACGGTGAAGAAGGAGCTGAGTCTGAAGGGAAAGCTCTCAGTCCAACCTTATCCTATGAATAAAGTAGCAGCTGGCCACTTCTACTCAAAGACTCAAAAGTGGCCCTGCGGTGAAACCTGAGGACGTTTAGAAACACTCAACATGATGCAAAGAGAGTCTGCTTCAAAGGAAGCAGAGATACTCCTTCGTATTGAAAGCAGCCATATCAGGTGTCATATCAGCACCTAATCAGGAGGCCTCCTGGATTCCTCCCTGTGGACATGTTCTGGACAGATCCAGGACACGCTGGGGGAGGTGGGGTGTATTTTTTCCCATTTGGCCTGAGGAAAATGCCTCAGGATCCCCCAGGAAGAGCTGCAGGCAGATGAGCAGCAGAAAATGAACGGATGGATAGTTTCTGACAGAGGATCTTTCCTACAAGAACAGAGAACATGTGAGAAACACCACTAACAGCTCTGGAACGGCCAATACATAGAACATGTGGTGAGAAAGAAGCTATTGTTTAAGTCACAAATGATCTTTCAGTCTCAATCAAATCAAAGTTGGAAACGTCTGAGGTGATGAAAGTGTTGGCTTTGCAAGAAAGAACAGGAAACAGATATATTAACAATTCTTTATGTCCTCTTCTTTTGGTGGAAATGATCACAAGAAAACATGTTTAATTTGATATAGAAGTCTTTATCACGTTTAGTCGACGATACAGAACTGAAGACATCTGTGATTTGCAATAGAGAAACCACAGAAATACAGAAAATGAAGCCTCTAAAATGAAGAACAGAGAACATCATTATTCTGGGGTGGACTGTCTGCTTGACATCACAGTACTGATAAAGACAGCTTGAACTTCAGAGAGGTTTTGACATTGAGAATTCACACCGTCGCCCTGTTCTGGATGGCACTCTGATGCTCTGATCTTCAGCTTCATATCCAACTCTCTTTCTTCTCCAGCTCAATCTAATGGACACCAACATGCATCAAACCCAGCCGGCAGCCTCACTTTTACAAGAGTCTGCACTCCTGTGAACACACGTGTGCAAAAACACAACACCCAGACACACTTGAGCTTTTTCCAGTTTCACTTGAACACAGTCAGATGTGCACAATCCTGAGCTGTAGGGTGTCACAGTACTTCAGGGAGTGCTGCTTTTAACAGCAACGTGATGACCTCCATCCAGGCCTTCGAGACGCCACGACTGAGTGGAGGTCAAGTTGATCCTGTCATGACAAGTCGAGATGCTTCCAGCGCTCGTCGTCTTCTGCTTGCTTTGTCAGAGAATGAAAAAAAGTGTCCTCATCATCTCCCTGAGTGTTAAAGCCCAAGAGAGCTGTGCTAAAAGCAGCTCTTCACAAGACAAGAGTTCATGTAGGACAAGCAGAAAGTTGAGAACGGGGAGGTTTCATGTTTTGCTATGAAAAAGTCAATACCCTATAAACTAAAAAACACTCACCCCGAGTGTCATCTAGTTTCACTTTTATTCACCAAGGTTTTTAGATCTCCACCGCTGAGCCTTCGTCTGCAGCATTGTGGAGGTGAAGAAGGGTGAATGAAACTAATGTGATCAACATGGAGCTTCATCAAATCTGCCAAATTACAGGCCTCATCTTGGAGAATGTTTTTATTTTGTTCTTGTGTGTAAGTCAGAGATGCTCACAAGTCTCTGAGCTAGAGTCCAAGTCAAGTCTCTCGTGGTTATAACAAATGTTGTATCACCTGCTGCATTCAATCCAAGCCGCTTATAAAACTGCAGAGCTATAAGGAATTCTGTAACTGCAACCTGTTTTTCATTTCACCAGACGCATCCCAAAAATAAACACGAGTCCCGCGCCTCAAGTCCGAGTCAAGTCTGAAGTCTTTTGAGGACGAGTCTTAAGTCGAGTCTGAAGTCACTGTGTGTGCGACTTAAGTCCGAGTCTCAAACTCGAGTCCCCATCTCTGGTTTGTTCTAAGACACATTTTCCACCAAGAAGCAACAACTTCCTTAGTGCTTCCTCATTTAAATGCACCTCCCACCTGCACACAGGTGACAAGCTCCACAAAATCACCAGACGGGTGTTTCAAGGTCAGGAAAACACCAAATCGTCGGAGAGCTGCTTGTGCAGGACGTAACGCCACCACAAACATAAAGACATTTCCTTTGACATCCCCGTCTGATTGTGCATCAGTGTGATTGTGCCCACTTAAGCAACTGGCTTACTTATCACTGTGACAGCAGTGTGGTGGGATAAATTGGCAGGGGGTGCACGATTGTGTTAAAAAATAATTACATACAAAGTCCGACTAAACTGCAACTGTAAAAACTGTCCACTCACATACAGGTATTGCTTGACTGCGTAACCTAATTTATTGTGTAGCTATTGCTGATATGTGCTGCTCGGATTATGTGCTTATATTTGGTTTTATTGATTTTCAGTCACTAGATGTCAGTCTAGATTATTACACACTGACAAGAACGCCTACAAAGACACTAGTCTTTTGTTTTTATGTTTATAGTCTCCTTCTATTGATAAAAATATGTCTAATCCACACTTTTAGTAAGTAGCTGGAAGTAGTTAGAAGTTTTCAAAAGCCTTTCACACATCAGAATATTTTTAACCAAGAATGCTCTTTACAGAAAAAAAACTCAATTTGTGGCTAAAATCATTCTGATAGTATTGTTGGATATATGTGTGTGTGTGTGTGTGTGTGTGTGTGTGTGTGGGCAGTGAGTGTAAAGAAATACAGGAAGTCCTCCTCTCAGGAACAGACTGAACATAAATAAAGTTCCTCCAGGACAATTTCTCTCGCATCATTTTGATTATTGCTTTTTTCAAAAGGCAGTAAACTGCATGCGAGAAAGAGGGAAACAACTTGTTGTATAAGCTTTGATGGTAATGAACTTGCACATAGTGGAAGAAGATGAATAAGAGGAGGGGGAAGAGGCGCCGCGGTCGCATAAACATGAGATCTGTTTTTATATTTTATTTATTATACTGTTTCTCACCACAAATACAAAACATAGTGAATTACTCTAAATATCTCATTAGTCTCGTGTGATAGACAAATAAACACTGGACACATTTATCATGATTTGCCGCAGCACATAATGATACCCATATTACAATGAATATTAAACTAAGAATATACTGACTGCAGTGTTATTCTGAGGCATGTGTCTCCGCCTGTGGATACATTTCTTATTCATTATTTCCTGTACAACCTCCATCAACAAACTGGCCAAAATCCCAAATCATGATTTGCTGTAACAAATGGAAAGACGTGCCGAAGCTGCTCTGTTTCAGACTTTAAACTCAGTTTGCATGTGTTTCTGGTATTTTGTCTATCAGCTGTTGGTGCCTTGTGATAATCGGAGAGCTTCTGAAGTGACGTATATATACATAACCCCAGACATCACACTCAAATTTTACAGTTTTATATCAGCAGAAAAGATGCATACTGCAAAATCTAATAGAAAAGCAGATATTCAAATAATAGCCGGTTGCTGATCGGCTCAATCAGTACAACACCAGTTGTGTTATACGATGCTCTCAGTTTCTATTTTTAACAGAATTAATGTTTTCCAGTGGTTCAGAGGGTGATGGCCTTAAAAAGGTGTCTGTGGGAACATCTCAAGTCTCCTAACTGCATCCACGTTTCCCTCACTTGGATGTTTTCTGCATGTGAAGAGAGACGAAACGAGGAATTAAGTTTTTAGAGAAAAGAGACATCCTTTTGTTTTGAAGCATTACGTGAAGCGACGCCTGTTTCTGATGACGGCGGCAGCTGATCTCACCCGGATCAACTGCACATGTTCACTGTGCTGATACTAATAAAGGCTCTTTGTAGCTGTTACCTGTTTAAAAAACAGCTGCACATGAAGAACATCCTGTACACAATGTATCCTGCTCAGGGGCACATGATCATTTCTATATTATTTATTCATTATCCTGCATCTGTATTTATTGCTACTGTGATTGTGAATTCATTACTGAATAACCCAGAATGTGATCAAGGTGTATTTTGAACATTGGAAATGATTTATTAGGCTTAATGTTTCAGGGGAAATTAAAATGATGTAACTCATATCGAAGCCGGCTCTCAGGAATTATCAGCCTCACGTGTGACTGAATGGAAATGATGATAAATGATGTAAAAAGTGTTTCTTGCTGATGGACAGACTCTGTGATTCTCTGACTTTAATTGTCCATAATAAAAAGTCACTAGGGGAAATAACAGATCATAAAAAGAAAATTCTTTCTAATAAATTGTTTTGTTGTTCAGACCTACAGTGAACACAGATTTTTCTGAGATGGTGAATCAGAAAACAAATCAGATATAAAACTTGGACGTGAAACACTTAATCTGTTGTCTCTCTTTACTCTATATTAAACTCCTGTGGTGTTGTGACGTATCAGGGACAGAGATAGACTGGAGAGATGCCCAATAAGAGGAGAGATCCTCCTCGCTCCTCTCAGAACAAATAAGGTGCTGTACGGCCTGCAAGAGGGCAGACCAGAACGAATTCTGGTTCAAGCGAGGATCAAGGAAATGTCAAATAAGAGACTTGGGATGTCCCCGTGTTGGCCTGCTTCTGCTTCTCCCTGTTTTTCTTGTCCCTCCCACCTCATGGAGGGATTCGTGTCGCCTGCTTGAGGCCTTTATAAGCTGGGTGATTCCAAGATGGCTCCCTTTCTCACCCTCCGAGGAGGCTGGTGCCGTTTGGGCACTCGCTTTGGTTTGACTGTGTTTAGTTAAGCGGTGGCTCATGTTACAAATACTTCAGGTTAGTGCCTTTAGTTCCCAACACCCTTCCTTCACAACTGACCTAATCACCCCCTAGTTTGCTTATGTTGAGTGATCCTTAGTGCATTGCTTGTTACTGTGTGGACCTCCAACACGTTCTCATCTCAGAGTGACAAATACTAACGCTCTGAGAAAACCTTTTTAATATGTAGTTTCCAGCGTCCGTATGAAATGCCTTTAGGTTTAGTAAGTAGTTTTTGGTTTGGTTTAGGGAAAAGTTCCGGGTTTTGGTTTGGATTAGGGGAAGGTCATGGTTTTGGTTTGGTTTAGGGGAAGGTCATGGTTTTGGTTTGGATTAGGGGAAGGTCATGGTTTTGGTTTGGTTTAGGGGAAGGTCATGGTTTTGGTTTGG
>JAPMOB010206135.1:0-30265 GCA_029875015.1 Lepomis gibbosus | reverse complement strand
ACACACACACACACACACACACACACACACACGCAGCAATACTGACAATACACTAGCAATAACACACACTAGCACATACATATTGTACATACAAACATAAATAAATCATACAATGTCACCTATAAAATACATGCATGTAGCATGTACAGACCTTAATTGCAAAAATACTCATCATTCAGTACCACCTGGGAACATCTTCACACTGTATAAGCATTTGAGACAGCAGATATCATTTTGTAGGCAACCTGTCTTTTAATATCCAAATATGCTACAAAATGTATCACATATCTCTCACTTTGTTTTTCTTTTGGTGTTGGATTAGTTGTAAAGTGTGACAAATTAAAATGTCTGTATAGTTTGACCTTTGAAAATGAATCTTTACTAATGTCCCAGTGCCAATTTTAACTGCCTGTGATTAACTTTTTGACTTGAGATACTTCATTCAAAAATGATTTTGGGGCTTTATTGGCTGTCATTACTGGGCAGCACTTTCTTCTTTCAGGAATTCCGACTAAAAAAGGCCCTTAAACCCCAATTTACCACTTCAACTCCTTTCAGTGCTTTAAGTTCAACTGAATCTTCAACGCTTTTAGTACTTTCACTTCAATTACTATTTCAACAATATTCAGTACTAACCACAACCTCAAACTTCTTTCAGCCCCTCTATTTTAACTTTTATTTTAACTTCATTAACAAACTGTATGTTGGGTTCAACTCCAACTGTCCACACTGTTTACCTGGCTGCTTAACCATGCTTTACCTAGCACTGAACCAGGGCAAAAGCACAAAGAAACATTCTAAGATGATTAACTGGAAAACATGAAAGCCACCTGCTACAGCTTAATCTAAACTGAACCTGATCACCTCACCAGGGCTTCAAGCAAAAAAATCAGCCTCTTGCTTTCCTCAGTATTATTTGTCAGCATTCAGTTACAAACGCCATGGAATTACTGCTATATAGTAACTAATGTTATCTTTACTGGCATTGATTGTCAACTGAGATCATGGAGATAATTCACATCCATGAGAGAAGGAGAGATCCCCGGATGCAGTTATACTGAACTAAAATCGCAAGAATGGAGGAGAGGTGATTACCATTACCAACTCGACATTTCCTCCTTGTGGTTGCTCTCTTTACACCGCATTTTTAGCCAGGAAAACACTGCTGGTTTGTTTACAAGATTCCCTGTGGGAAGTTCCGCACAAATAATGGGGATTTACATATGGGATTTACCCTCCATAGAGACAAAAACTACACCAAAACTAAATATAGCTGGTCAGGAATAGACTGTTTATACTGCAGATCTTTCATGGAATTGTTAACAATAGCAGTTGCTTTTCCCTTGCAGTTGCACCAGTGTTATTTTATAGTTGAACACTTTATAGTTACAGCTGGATGTTTAGGCTACAGTTGCTATATGTGCTGTTTGCAATCAAGTTCTTACACTAATGTTCCACAAAACAACACACAGGAAACTTTTATCAGAAAAAAACAAAAGAGTGAAAAACTAGTCAATCAAATCAAAGGTTTAAGTCACAAGGAAAGATGGGAAAACGTTTTGTGGGACTTTTAATTTTAGTGCAACCCCCCTCAATAATAAACTTAACCCAGTGTCTGCAGCTGGTGAACATCACAGGACCTGTGCTGATGAACCTGCGCACACCCAGGTCTGACCTTTTCACCACTTCCCTTAATTACTGCACACACACACACAAATATATTATGCCAGATGTTGAGATCAAGGGAATTCCTGCTGGTGTGGAATGTGAGCAACTCTGGAAAATATAATGAGGAATCAAAGCAAGCAGAGGTACAGTACAGGTGAGGGTGGAGACCAAAGAAATATATATCCCTCCAGGAGCAATTTATTAGTTTCCACTTGCCAGCACTATTTTTTCTTTGGAAAAGGAAAACATACTTCCACTAGCTGAGCTAATTTAATTTTTGGAAAATATGTAGCTTAATAGAGCTGTTACAGCTGGATGTGTAGGCTACAGTTGCTAATGGGGAAACACTTGTTGCTTTGGTAACACAGCTTGTCCAGCGGGTGTATCTAAAACATTTCAATCATTTAGGCTAAAAAAAGTGATTAAATACTTTAAATGATTTTTTTCAGTATCTTAGTGTCAATCGTGTCAATAAAATTGAATAAACTGAACTGACATTAAGCTAGCGGATCCTATCAGGACAGTATTTTCTATAATCTTTATTTAACCAGGAAAAGTCTAATTGCGATTTAGAATAAAATTTCTTTTACGAGAGCGTGCTGACAAAGACAGGCAGCAGCACAATTAACAGGTTTCCAGACATTAAAAAACAATTTACAGTTACAATAAATAAATTACAGGATCACAAACTATCAAAAACAGTCATCAATAACCGTCATAAACGTCAAGATCACCCACATTACACCCAGATGTGCCTGCCTCCAATAAAGTAGCAGTAAAAACTTCTATAAACGTGAAATTATGTGATTGATTACAAGTCAATCACATAATAGTTAAAGTATATCAAAAGTAATCTCCATGAAATATTATATAATGGTTAATATTATATGGAAGGAAACCGCTTTATACTTATATTTTACTCAATATTTATAAGACAGTACGAGTGAAGGGAGAACCCTATTAAGTTACAGTGAAACAACAGGAAGATTTAAAAATGCGTAAATTCATACGGTGATTAACACACAGCGACACTCACCTAAGAACACGCAGAAGAAATCCACTCCGACCAGTAACTTTCTCCTGCTGTGGTCTTTGCAGTTATTGTTGTTCAGTGAACTCCCGCCGTTCTTCGTCTCGGCTGCCATAGTTTTCTCATATATCAAACAGCGTTGCATTTAAAACTTATTAAGAGGTTCAAATTAAAAATGGGGTTTTTAAAATCGTGTTAGTAGCTGTAGCGGTGCTCCGTTTACTTTATTGAATACTATCTACAACAAGTGGCTCACGAATCTGCTTGAATCCTTGGGAGGACTAGTCATGCAAGTCTGTAGGGTTAGTCGGCTACTGAAAAAAAATACACTCAATGTAACCACCAGTGCCTGTCTCTCTTAAAACAATCGCTATGCTCAACTCCTTTTCCTTGGTATATACTGAGTTCTGAGACAGCCTTCCAAGAAAGCCACTCCTGCGGCCCCTCCCCTTTCAATTAATGCCAGCTGCTTCACACACAGAGGTCTTGATGCTGGGGGATGCTCACAAAACACTGCAGAAAGGGGGATTTCACAAAGCAAATTCAGCCAGATAATGAAAAGGATCCTCGGATGTGAGGAAAAAGTGGAACATTTATGCAGTTACAGATCAGCTTCCACAAGAAGCTGTTTCTCTCTTTACAGAAGTAATAAAAAAACGCATTTTAGAGTGAACAACATTGAAAACCATGAAGTGTAAAGAAATTTCAAGAATCTAAAGGCCAACTTCACAAAGTGAGCGTGAATTCTGATTAAGTTATCTCAGGAGTGCATTACTGTATGTCTGCAGGAGCTACACTGTAAAGATTATAGATTATGATTGTTCCAGCAGTCCGTTTCAAACAGAGAACATAAAAACATAAGAGCATAAATCAATGACAAATATTTATTAGTTGTAACAGAAACAAAAGAAATTCCCTATGCCGAGAACACATTCACAAACCTACCCTTAAATGTAAGCTACTACAAGTGAACAGTTTGCTCCATTATGTCATTGTCATTTATTTTGGATAAAATCCAATGATTTAATTTGTGCTCCAGTAACAGTAACATCAGAGAATGAACAACAAAAAAAGGGTAGAACATGATGTGTAAATGCACCACTATGCACAACAAACTAAACAAAAAAGTCACATCAGCAGCTACTCGTGATAGTTTCTTATCTCCACTGTAGACATCAAACAACATACATGACAAACTGGTTTTGATGGCAGATATTCTTCATGGTATCAAATTCCAACAGGTGTACTGTACAGCTTTAGTTTTTCATGCTGACGTTTCCTAGTTTACCGGATGTAGTAATCAGAAGGTGTCAGCATATAGCGGCGGGGGAGGAAGGAGATCCAGCTCTGTAAAGTCAACCTCCTGTTCACTGTCATACAAAACACAATGAGACATGACAGTTCATGAGGAGAAAGCCAAACAACCTGAAATACTTATTTGGTAAAAATCTACTCAGATCAAACAGAGCAGAGCTTCACTTTCTGATTAGCGGGAAACCGTCAACACTTACGGATATGGAGGCTCCTCAACAGCACACAAGAGGCCTGGATAAAGACAAGCAGATACAAATGTCACATTAACTTTGAACTGTGTCTGCATTCTGTCCTTCACCATGTCCCCAGGTTACAGGAATCAGATAAGTGTACCCCACAAGTTATTTTCCATCACAGGCAAGACGCCAACAAGTGTTGCATCCTTTAAGACATTTGTAAGTACCCTTCTCTTAGCTTCACCGTTATCAGTGAGAGTGACATAAGTGTTGACAACAGTGGAGTCGTGGAAAAACCTAAACTCTGTAAACTTACCTGGTGGCTCAGCACTTTGCATAGGACAGAATGGAGAAAATAGAGAAAAGGGTGTTTTTTTTATTTGAGCCATTGGTGACAGATTTTGAATATGACAACATCACTGG
Organism: Lepomis gibbosus; assembly: GCA_029875015.1. Taxonomy (NCBI): domain Eukaryota; kingdom Metazoa; phylum Chordata; class Actinopteri; order Centrarchiformes; family Centrarchidae; genus Lepomis; species Lepomis gibbosus. Next base: position 25,654 of record JAPMOB010206135.1, on the reverse strand, counting down.
ACTTAAAAAGATAACTTTCAAGAAAGTAGTGGTTCAGGTAACGGTATGAGAGTACTGTACTTTGTAGGGGTTGTTCCTCCACTATCAGGGATGTCTCCAAATTCATCTTTGCGGTGTTGAAAAAAGATGGCTAGTTTCTGCAAGGCCTCGTGTCTGGTCCTAATGGTTTGAAGACAAGAAACTCTTTACTATTGTAACTACTGATTTTCATACTTATCAATGGCCTACAGGGAGCATCTATACAAAACATTATAATCCAATACAGTAACCTTGAAAAAAACAATAGCTTTATTAATCTAATGATGATCAGTGTTTGTGTTGTGATGTGCTGATGCCCTCCATATGTTCTAACAGGAAGACAAAAGCCAATGGTGATGATAACACGGTGTAAATGTAAGAGAAGTCCAATGAATTCCAAGGCCAGAAACGATTCAGTGGACAACATCATGCTAAATGGTGTACAATGTTCATGTTTTTTTGTATTAACTTGAATTACCAGGATAATTTTAAATAGTTATTAACAACAATTTGGGAAAGTTATACACGTTGTCTGATCCCTCTTACTCTTGTTTCAAGAGGCCACAGAGCGACCCGGTGAAATCAAACTCATGTGCTCAGCATTTGCCCAGTAAGAATTCAGAAGCTCAACAAAAGATACTGGTGTTTAAAAAACTGTACTGACAGGAAAGAGGCAGAGGCAAAAACAGCAAATTCAGCAGGGGCATAAGGCCACTGTGGCTACAGGGCACAAATATTTTGAGGGGCAAAATGCCAAACTGAGGGGGTTCAACACTCATGGCTGCCATGGCCTCTGCGAAATTCCTGCCCTGATGGTACTATTTGCAAAAAATATCTCATCTTGGAGGCTTTAAGGGGCCAAATTCCTTACCAGCATCACAGGACAAGGGTAAAACAGCCATTACCGCTTAAGTGTGTTGCCCAGATGCCGGCACGGTTGCAACTAGGATGCGTATTATTTTAACAAAATATTATCATCTCCCACTTCACACAAATTATTTCATACATACAATGTTGAATGGACAAGAAAAACCCTCTACAATAATTTTGAGCTGCTTTTATGGCCATTGGGTGGGTTGGGGCTCTGATTAGGCTATTTGGTGTCATTTAGATCTGGTAACATTGACTTGGCAGCATCTCATTTCCAGCTTTAAACTAACCTTTTGGTTCTTTGGCGTAGAGATGGAACAATCAATTCGATGAGCGACAGAAAGTTAAATGGCAACTATTTTGCTAATAAACCAGTTGCTGCTTTTTGTTATACCAAACTGATTATTCTTGGAGATTCAGACTGCTGGTCGGACAAAACAAGCTATTTAAATACCTCAGAAATTATTGTCATTGGTCTCTGCTATAATGTAGACCAATGTTTGTTTTTCTCTCCACATTATGTTTCTTATTTCCAATGTTAAATATTTAGTTACTTATAAAGAAATATATAGGAATGCCCATACAGTACATCATCAGTCTCGTTGACTGTCATAAAAAGCGGTGGATGTAGAAAGATTTATGTACATATGGGTAAGCAAAGAAATGTGCCAGGATATCTGCTTTGACACCTGCGTGTGTTTGAGACTTACTGTGTGTGTAGGGCCTCCAGGTTGGCATCGCTCAGAGTGTGCTGGGCGCTGACATGGCCACATGCTGTCAAAGCAAATACATGAAGGGCAAAGATGGGTGGGTAGGTGAGAGGGTGAGTTAGAGGATGGAGGAAATGGCATGGTAAAAAGTGCACATCAGAGGCATTTTACAGCATAACACTACAGGCAGAGCTTTAATTTCCCTTCAAACCATAAGGCTTGAAGGGGAAAAACATCTTCTGTTCTCATGTTTTCACTTCAAGAAGGACTAGATGTACTCACACATCTCAGGCATTGAGGCAGTCTGCTGGGGAAAGCTACTATATAGAATGAAGAGAAAGAAAATAATAATAAACTCTGTGCCACAAATATTCAATCATATCTTTCAGAGGCAATGACTTAAATGTTCTCTTATGTGGTTAATATTTTCTTCCTAAGAAATAACACAGTAAAAAACAGTAAAGTAGTCAGGCTTACTGGCTTTCATTGGAGAATGAGTGTGTCTCATCTTCACATGTCCACTCCTCACTGTCATCTGTGACTGTGGGAAAAACAAAGGAGTTTGGTGACGCACAGTGTGCAGGCTGACGATAGATATTTGGCAGGGTAGAAACCCAAACCCTTTTCCTACATGTAATTTCCTCATAATCATAAAATAACACATGGCTTTCAAGCAGAAGACAACTAGTTAAGTTGGGCTGGTTGCCAACCTCTGTGCAACTGCTCTCTGTCAGTCAACAAGTCCACACAATATATCAACCGGTCAACTTTCTAAGTTCTGTCTTTATTGGGCTGCAGTGCTTATCGAGATGAAGTAGCCAATGAGAAGTTTGGGTGAAAGGTGACAGTCAACCAGTCTAATAGTAAGCCAACCATAGAGCTTAATGTCTTTGGGCAGAGGCTACTGACACTTACAACTGCTTGTTAGTACAGGGTGGTTAGAAGATCTGTAAAACAAAAAGAGAATTGTGAATCAGTGCTGGTTACAAGTCGTTTTTTAATTGAGAAACCCAACATTTTATCAGTGAGCTACACAGTACCTGCTCCCAATGCTTATGGTATCTCCCTCTAGGTTTCCTCCTCGTCCAGCTGCCTGGGCCTTTTTGCCAAGCTCCAGCATCTCCTTGATATTTAGTTCCACATTCATCACTGAAATATAACCGTCTGCAATACCGGGATAGAGCAGTTACTGAAAACACTGAGAAACTAATCACACTGTGGTGTAAATGTACAAATGAGCCTGCTTGTAGTTCAAATTCAGGTGACGTTAACTCATGCTTAGGTTCTTTTCCATGTTTTTTTGCATCTATGTGACGAATTGGGTAAATATTGTTTAAAGTTGGTCCAGTATTGAGCGGGAGCGCTGCAGCAGGAAAACAGGGCTGCAAAGTAATCCCTGCGGGCAATTTCGCCACATCAAAGTGCACCTACTGACAGTATGGAAAGGACCCCTACAGAGATAGACCTTTTTTTTAATGAGTAAGATTGCTTTTGTCTAACCAGAAACAGTCACTATTTCGTTCTTGTCAAAGCCACCAGACTCCCTTGACAAAAATAGTAATTTTGCCTCTCTGGTCTGCCACTGTCTCACTCGGTTAGTTTGCTATTGTATGACTGGTGTTTGTAACCCTTACACTGCATCACACTCGCTCAGTACTGGACCAATTTCGAAAAATGTCCCAATTAATCACAAAGATTAAAAAATTAAGATCCAGGTTGAAAAATAGAAGTTACCCTTTAAGTCTAGGTCCAATCTTGTGACACAACAACACAGTGCAGTGCGTTATCTCAAGGGTTAATCCAGATTTTACTGAAAAGTTCAACTACTCTTGGGCTCATATTGACATAAAATACACAATATATGTGGAAACTCACACTTGTTGTTGGTGTTCCGGGCCAACCATTTGCCTTTGGGGCAGTTGGTGGTGCGAATGATGCTGACGGTGTCCCCGCTCTTCACAGGCAAGTCATTCTTGCGAACCTTGCTAGCCACCATCACCTTGGCATGGTACATGGGCTCCTCTTCGCCCGTCACCTAGAGAGTCACATCTCAGCAATGAGTGCCATCATGCATAATGCCAAGCTGAGAAATCTAAGTAAATTTACATACATTTACAACTTTGAACCACTTCTCACTCACCATCATTGTGTTATTGAAATGTAGGATGTATTTGTTTGCAATTTTCAAAGAAGTCAAGCTGGACAAAAATCGAACATTACAGACAAAAGCTGACAAAGTAAAGAAATTTATCAACCTCTAAGTAAGTTAATCGCCAAACTTACTTTAAACTTCTTTTTCATTTCATTTTCCTTCTTCTCCCGTTCTTTTTGCTCCTTTTTCTCCTTCTCCAGTCGCTGCTTCTCCCGCTTCTTCTGTTCTTTATGGTCTGCAGCGTTCGGGCTTTGGCATTCCTTACTGAAAACAAATCAGGCTGTTTAGTAGCAAACAATAGCTTACAGCAGATAAAGTTTACATGTAACACCTGAAATATAACCACAATAAAACCACATGCTAGTAAAAATTAACCAAAAGATATTTCAATGTGTAAACAAAGGAGAAATGGATATGACCTACTTTACAACATAATGTTTTTAAAACCAAAACACTAGTGAGAGAGGAGAGACAAATATAACAAACCTGTGGACGTGATTATGGACTGGATGAGCATGTTCTACTGATATGCTGCCCCTGCAGGTAGAGAAAAAGCAATGGCTGCCTTCCATCTAACCAAAATAACAATGTCAATGATAAAACACAGGACCTGTATGTTTGAAAGAAATTGACATACCAAGGATTCCGTGGCCATATGTTAAGACATGCCTCCTCCTTCTTAAAATAAACACAGATGATTTTTATTTACCACAGATGAATTTTTAAAACAGAGGGATGCACATTTTTTCTTGACTGCACTTTGTGTCACTGGTCACAAACTTAACTGTTTTATTATTACATAATCACTAGAAGATTATATATTCAATTAGATTTAAAAAATGTGTTACCATAGGGTGCTTGTCAGCATACGGATCTGTAAAAATTGGTTAACAGATGTTAAACAGGGAAATCAAAAAACCTGCAAAAGATCTTACATTGAGAAGAAACAATCTGAAATGTGTTAAGTAAACATTCTTACTCTTCACAACACTTTTTCGTTTACGTGAGATCTGGCCCAAGATTAATTTGTTGGTGTTCTCAACGTCTTCATACACATTATCGCACCCTTCATTATAGCTGTCCTGTTGATATACACTGGAGGGGACAAAACAACATAAAAATTCTATTCACAAAAACAGGAAATGTCATAAGACATTAAAAAGTAAAAAAAAATCATCAGTAGTGTGATTGCAGGTATTACAAAGTCACCTTGGATGTGGTTGAATACCCTCATTTAATGCTGTGTGGTTACGGTTGTCCGTTTCCTCTGCGACAGAGTAAGTCTCAGCAGCTCCTGGACCAGTCTCATCAGCTTGCGAGCTAGAAAGGGGATCTATGATCCCCTCCTCACTCTGAGACCACTGTTCTGGTACAGCAGGCTGTGGGAACTCTGAAAGGTTTATTAATTCAGGGAACCTGGCTGGACCGAGGGGTATTGTGTTTTGACTGCCGAGGTTCAGATCTTGGACGTCAGTGCTCATGAGGGGCTCTACAGGATCACACACTGACAAGTCAGGTTGCAGAACCTCAAAATCAGTGACCCTGAAGTCATCTGCTACAGGAAGGGCAGTGCTGACTAAGTGTAAGGCCTCCAGTTCAAGTGCACCAATGTCAACAGCTTCACCCTCTGCTGTTTCCATCTCTGAATTCTCAAAGTCTGGAAACTCCGGTGCTTCTAGTACAGATGATGGGTGTTCAGACTCTGGGTCTTCACTTAGTGCTTGGCAGAGACCTGGTGATACCTCTATAATAACAAACCAAAATCAGCAGTTATGATGACTGGGACCATACCACAAATAAGTATAATGTAAATTGCATTACGGAAAATACACAAGTCACTGATGCTCAAGTAAAACACAACTTTTATTTTTCAGTCTGTAGAAATACATAAAAGGGGTAAAACAAAACTCGTGAAAAACAAAAAGCAAGTCAACTTACCGTTAACTGTGGGTAGGTGGTAACAGGTGAGATCTACTAATGGAGGTCTGAGGGGCTTTGGTGGCAATGCCCCCAATGTCCTCAGGTCAGGTAGAGGCTTCTTTGGAGGAGTAGAGGTTCGAAGAAGTTCACCATTGTTGACAGAGGGAGCTTTATCCCTTCCAAGCTGCTTATTCAACGCCAACTCTAGCCATTAGGAAATCCAATATTGCAAATGATTTAGAAATCTTACCTGGATAATCAGCTTACGAAGATAGAGTGTCTGATGTGGATACATTTTTATCATTGAATAATACTTACTGTGTGCAGAGTTGTTGGCTTTGAAGAAAGGTCGGGCCGAAATACAAGCCAGGTGTGGAAAAGACAATGGTGGAGGTATGGGTAGCTCATGCTTGACACTTTCGATGTTGTTCGGCAGCGATGGGTGCGCCTTGTCTTTTGATACGTAGTCAGGTGAACACAAGCTCTTAGGTTTGGCAGAGATCAAAATCTGCTTGCGTGAAAATGTCTTCTTGGCCCTCTCCAATGTGGTAACAATTTTGTTATCGGAGTCAAAACTTCTCTCTGCAGAGGGAGAGTTAATTGGGATATCTGGGCTGGAGAGGCAGAACTCAACAGTTGATTGGTCACTTGGGAGCGAAACCCTATCTTCTGTGGTTTGTTTTTCCACAGACGGCAACTCACAAGGTGCACTGGAAGGTCTGGTGGTCAAATCAGCGTATTTAGGCTCCTCTCCATTTTCTGCACTGACTTTTGATGCTTTGGCTGACTTGAAAGGAAGCAGCAAACCTTTCTTCTTGATTTTAGAAAGTGGCGGGACTTCCTTTCCTTGCTCTGATTCCAGTTTGTGCTCCTTTTTTGTTGGCAGTTTTTGCTCTTTTGCAGGCAGGACAGAAAGCACCAGAGGCATGTGTTGTTCTTCGTAGGGCTGCCTTGTTGTGCTGTCTCTATTAGGGAGCTGGGATAAGGGGGAGGTCTGCTGAGGGTGTGGTGGAAAGGAAATTGGTCGCTTGCCTCCAGATGTCCGCAGTCCATCTCTGAAGATGAGCCGGGGACCCACTGGTGCTTTGTTTTCTACAGCAGTATTAACACTGTTAACCAAGGATATGCAGTGACCTCCAGGAGGAGGAACTCGCTTAGGTTTCTCTGCAACAGCTGGTCTACTAGTTTTGGATTGAGCCAGGAGGGCGTCTTCCTGAAACTTGGCCCTCAGAGCTTTGACGTTGATCACTCCCTCCTGAGAAAAAAACAAAACAATAACAAATCACATCATTGATCATTAAATTAATAGAAATGTATATTACTGTTAGAGACAATTTACTTAAAATGATTCATGTAGGGAGCCAAAACCCAATGCTGACAACACAATTTAGCCAGTGGCAATGCTGATACAGCAGATTGTGAGCTGTAGTTTCCCCAGCAAATAAACCGATTTCTCCTCCTGCCTAACTTGCTGCTGCTCTTGGGGAGCCACTCTTAGCTGCCGATTGTCTCTGGGCAGGCACTGTTGCTGGCTTTTTGTTTTACAAATCAACTGCAAGAAAATTACAGACACAACCAGGGCTACACATAACATTTTATGCATGATTCAAACTGTTAACTAGTCCTTCAGAATTAACGCTTCCAATCACTCAGATTTTCAAAGTTACTGTATTCTGTCCATAGGAAAGCAGCTGTTGAGGCATTTGTCATACAGAAGTGGTCGTGTTTTCATCTAAATTAGGCTGCAAAAACTGCTTGCTATAAATGATCATTTCATTTCAGTATTGTGTTGGGTATTGCGAATGATGAAAGGTAGACATTAAAATGTCTATCAAGAATATGAAATGAATAGACAATATATCACTATTGTCAATTCACATAACCATCATCACTTCCATTATTCATTCATATGCATTTCCATCACTTCCACTTTTCACATTTATTTATTTATTTATTTTTTGTTGCCCCAACCCTTGAGGCCACTTTACTTTTGGAATTTTGTGTTGTGAATGATGAATGTTAGACTGGCAAAATTGTGAAACATAGCTGTGTTCAGGATAGTCTAAATCACTTTACTTTAAATTAATCAAACCACTTGATAATTTATCACTATTATTTTTTGTTACTCCTACCCTTGAGGCCACTTTCCTTAAATTATTATGTTTTAAATAATCAAATCAGCTTTAAATTATTTAAATCACATTTTTTGATTTTCAATAAACATGCCTTTTCATCACTCTTAAGGTTTTGGGTTATCAAGAATAACGGACAGAGTTTCTCAGAAAAGATTTTTATGTATTTCTCAATGTTGTGACAAAATAAATTTAATTTACAGCCATCATTTTGAGATGGAGGCTGATATCTCGGGGGTGGATACCCTGGGCAAATTAAACCATACATCTAACTTACATGGCTAGAACCCACTAGAAGTGAATGAGAGAAATATTTTGTAATTTGGGTAAACCAACCCTTGAATATACAATAGTATTTAGAATTGTGATAATCTAGCAAAAATATATATTGTTGTATTAAACATTGGATAACTTAACAGCTAGCACCAGGCATGAAAGAAAGGCTAACGTTAACTTTACCTAAATGTAGCTATACTCTAACGCTGCTCAAGCTGAAGCTGCTCAGAAAAAAAACTTGTAAAGTTAACGTTACCTCTTCCATGGTAGCTCGTTTTTTACATCACGGTTCAGGTTTGTGTATTTGGAAAGCGGTCTAAACTGAAATGACGCGAACGCTGTCGACTGCGTTAACACATTTAGCGAGAACAATCCAGCACACTATTTACGATAAAACAAACAATTTGAAAGCGCCGACGTGAGGCGCACCTGCGTGCTGCGCGTGCCCTGATAACGTGCACGTTCATGTGGTGTGTCTGATTGACAAATCAGAAGCGTCAGTTTATGGTCTGAAGCCACTTTGTATGAGGATAGGTAATGATATGATAACAATAGCAACAACAACAACAACGCTAATAATAATAATAATAATAATAATAATAATAATAATAATAATAATAATAATAATAATAATAATAATAATAATAATAATAATAATAATAATAATAATAATAATAATAATAATAATAATAATAATAATAATAATAATAATAATAATAATGGATCATCTCACTGCAGATAATGTAATGTAATGTATTTGTGTTCCAGTTTGAGGTTTTTGAAGTAATTGTACTGCTGCTGCTAAATTGAGAGTGTTTATGTATATTGGGACAACATGTTTTGGCTGGATTGGAGCGTTTGAGGGGGTGAAGATGGGAAATGAGGCGCAGGCTATAATTCATTAAAATAACCTTTCCAAACTGTTGTAAGAGCATGTGTTTACTCTTGATCAATCATTCACTGTGGTTGGTCAATGCTGCAGTGGTAGAAGTCACAACACAACAGCTGTTTTGTGATGTGGCATTTTAATCTTAAGGACTAGCTACTCATTTTCAGCATGGGGATATTTATTCATCTACTCCTGACTTTATGCACACTGCATCTGTTTACCAGTTTTAGCTCTGTGAATGCATCCAGGAGGCCATGGACAACTGCTGATAACAGGTGTAGTACATTTTACATTTACTTGATAACATCTTGATCGCTGGATTTAACCTATCCCATGCACCATGGGTATTAGAAGATCTAAGACGATAAAGGGTGTTTTTTGGGGGCAGTGGGGCTGGGATAAGGAGGACGAGAGCTGTAAACAGGCCGATTCCTATCAACTGTAAGCTGGGGGCCTGGTCACCTTGGACTCCTTGTAACTCCTGCACAGACAAAAAGGTAATGGTGTTCTTCTCAATAAAGTGCATGAATCAATAATTTAAAGTAATTTAAAGAGTTTGAATGAAAATTGTGATTACAACTTTTATTGTGGGAGGTGTATGCAATACCTGGCACTAGGAAAACTAGAACTCTCCAAAAACACTGGAGTTGAAACTGGACAGTTTCTCTCAGGTAGCTCAGATCAATACATTATGGACGAGCTGATCAATAGGTCCAAAGGGAACAAAAATCAGCACTCCTGCTCCAATAAGGTCAATAAAAGTGGGCCTTGGTTTCACTATGTTCCTGAGGTTTAATCTCCAAAATACACAACTCATTTATGATCTTTGGAACCACCTAGACACTACATATCAAAGATTAAATAGCTGCTTACATGGAATGTAGAAGTGAACATTTATTGAATTTTTATTGAATTATATAAGCATCATTTAATGGAACATACACGGCCTACTTATACTTCCTTCTTCGTGTTTCTGTATGAATCTATAGCTCAACAATGGTATAAGGGAATTGTCTTACTGAGTGATTTTAAGTGCTAACTCATTTTTAACTCTGTTTTTAGTTTCGTTTCCGATATCTAGAGAAGCCCTCACAGTTTGGTGGCACAGAGTGTATTGAGATACTCTGGGAGAGACTGGCATGTCCCACAGCAACCACACAGTGTCTGGTGCCAGATTACTGTGGAGACAGCTTCACCTGCAAAGAAACTGGCAAGTCCCACTAACAACCACTCAGACGGCACATTCTCTTTAAGCCAAAGGTGTTTTGTCTGTTTGTGTGCACAGTACATGTAGATCTGTTTGAGTGAAACAGTCTCTCTCTCTCTCTCTCCAGGGCGCTGCATCAGCCAGTCCCTTCGCTGTAATGGAGAGCCAGACTGTGAGGATTCTTCTGATGAAGATGGCTGTGACAACTTGAACAGGAGAGACGACAAGTGTTCCACCCTCATGCCGATCCCTGGTGCTGAACGTGGCACTCAGGGGTAAATACTGCATAGCTATTACTGGTGTATTATTTGCTTTATATCACATTATCACCTGACAAATTAAATGTAAAGCCATGGAAAGTGTGTAAAAATAAGCACATACGTCATCAACACATCAAAATCACAATTGCTAAAACATTGCTTATGTGTATATACATTCAAATTTCTTTAGTCTGCCAATCACACCATTATTTCTTTGACATAATGTGAATCATTCTACTTTATCTAGATACAATGTCTTGACTAGAGACTTTGTGGATCACGTAATTGACCCGAAGTACTTTGGAGGAAAGTGTGAATATGTCTACAACGGCGAATGGAGGAAATTCATCTATGACTCATTCTGTGAGAACCTGCACTACAATGACGACGAGAAGAACTACAGGAAACCTTACAACTACCATACGTATCGTTTTTTGGTATTATAATGTTGTGAATTATTTCTTTGTTTGACTTAATTAATGGGATGTTTGAGGTAAGTCATTTTGACAAAAGGTTCAACCTGTTACAGGCTCAAGCTACGTCAGAGGGCTCTCAGGAATACTATGAAGATATGGTGAGCCTGCTGAAAGCAAGGCAAAGCAAGAGTTCTTCCAATGTCGGTTTCACATTTGGGATCTATTATGTGGAAGTGGGACTGAGTACAAGTTGGGAATCTGAGTTTCTCCGGAACATGACGCAGTATAAAAGTCAGGTATGATCCACAGAACCACAGGTCAACAGTGTTAACATGATTTTAAACACATCTTTATTAATTGCTTGAGGTCATGGTCATTTTTTCAAAACAATAGTTCGACATTCACTCTCATGTGTGTTCAATATGAAGCTACTGCCACCAGCCGGTTAGCTTAGCTTAGCACAAAGACTGGAAACAGAGGGAAACAGATAGCCTGACTCTGTCCAAAGGTAACAAACTCTGCCTACCAGCACCTCTGAAGCTCACTAATTAACATATTGTCTTTTGTGTGTTTAAACTGTACAACATCCAATGTGTAAAACAACAAGTTGTGATTTTACATAGGGATACATAGTAACCATTTCAAGGCTGGGTGCAGTGAATCCAACAAGCAGAGACTACAGGAAGTCAATGTTCCTTGCCAAATAATAGTCCTTTCTATTGGTTTTTTCACTTGTTCACATTTTTGTACAGGTTAAACAAACCAGATGCAATATAATGTGTTTATTAGTGATGTGGATTTACTCTAAATTTATCTCTAAAGCACTAAAAAGCGTTGAGTGCCTGTGATCAAAAGAACATTATTTAGGGTATTTAGGGTAAGTTACAATTTTATAAAACATTTTTCTTCATAATCATAGCTATTTCTTCTTCTTGCCTTTTGTCCACAGGACCTAGGGTTTGTTAGGCTTTGGTCCAAAGTACAAACAGCCCACTTCAAAATGAGAAGCAATAAGTTGATGCTTCATGAAGATTTCTATGTTTCACTCATGGAGCTCCCCGAACAGTATGACTTTGGGATGTACTCCCGCTTCTTCAACACGTTTGGCACCCACTATGTCACAGAGGGAACTATGGGAGGAACCCTTGAATATGTTGTGGTTGTCAACAAAACAGCTATGGCAGAATCAAGTACTGTGGGCTTTCCATTTTGTTGATCACTATCATGTAATAGGATATGGAAGGTAAAGTAACCTTTAACCATTTAATCCTCCTCATACACAGATCTTGAGGGTGAACAAGCTGGTAGCTGCCTTGGTGCCTCTCTTGGTTTGAGCTTTCCCATTGAGAGCTCTGGAACAGCAGAATTCAAAGTGGGTGGGAAAACATGCAATAAAAAAGGAAGGTTTGAACAAGGTGAGGCATTAAAATCCTATCGGTAGCTAACCCTACTTGAGGTCCTCTACCAAATTAGTTTAAATTTGAATTGATTAGCTTTGTTTGTAAATGTCTAATTTGCTCTAACAAATGATATGGAGGATTGTTGTACTAATCAGTTATCAGAGCTTGCATTATAAATGTGATTTTCTTTTTAATCCTTTTGAAATGTAGGCAAGGACTCTAGTTCAGCTGTGATTGAGGACATTATTACTCTAGTGAAGGGGGGAATCACAGACAGCAGCAGTGGCCTGTTGGCTATAAGGAGCCCAGACACATACAGGAAATGGGGAGCGACTCTCAAATACAACCCAACACTCATTGAATATGAGGTAACTTTCTGGAAGAAACATTTCAATTATTTGACATAACATGCTCATTAACAGAAGAAAAACACAAGTTCATCAATTTATGACCTCACTACTTTTGTGCCTTTGCTGGTGTAGTAATCTGCTTTTTATTAAGTGTCCTCTTTCTCCTCTCTCTGGCCTTCCTCCCCTGTGACCCAGACAATGCCAATTTATGAGCTAGTGCGCCTCAGCACAGCAGCTGACCATGTAGGTGCCAGACTGGCCAACTTGCAGAGGGGCTGGGATGAGTATCTACAGCAGTTCGACTCTTGTCACTGTGCCCCCTGTAGGCACAACGGGATCCCTGTCCTCATGGGTACCTCCTGTAAATGCATCTGTAAGTTAGGCTACCAGGGAGAGGCCTGTGAAGAGACTCTCAGAAGAGGTAAGGCTATTGTCATGAGTAAAAGCTATTTAAACACATACACTTTCTTGCTGACAGTTAGATGAGAAAATGCCAACTGTCATACATATCTGTCTTTTATATAAGAAACTGGAGCCAGGAGACGATTAGGAGCTTAGCTTAGCTTAGTGTAAATACTCAAAGAAGGAGGAAAGAGCTGGCCTGGCTCCATCCAAAGTTTAAAAAACTGCCCATCAGTACCTCTAAAGCTTACTAATTATTTTAATAATTGTTTGTTTAATCTGCACAAAAACTCTACAACATTTAACTGATGCCAAAGGGATGAATGGAGAGGCTTACAAGTGCATTCTGTCAAATTACATTAGGCTGATACTTAGGGTAAATATGTCTTGCTGAAAAAAAAACCCTGGATTCAAAATTTTACAAAACCATTAAATGCACTAATGTCAAAAATTTACATTATCTAGAATGGTTCCTTTTAGTGTAATAATTCATAATGTTGCCAAGGGTCTAATCCATCCAGACCTTGTAAAATATTTCCTTCTAAAATGTAAAACTACAGGCTCACAAAATGTATGTGGTTAGGCAGTACCTCAAAATTATACTTTAGTGAAACTACTTTGCCTCTTTTGTCAGATCTCTGACAGGAAGTTGTTTATTTGGTAATTAACTTTTTTTGTAAAATTCCTCATGCATGTTGCAGTAGTGTTCTTTTGTAGGCCTAAAGATTGATAGGGTCTATTCTCCATTTGCTGACACGGGTAAGCCGCATAATTTACACAGAGGATGTGATGGAGTAATGACAGCATGCAGACATATCCTGTTTCCAAACCTATATCCTTTTGTTAAAATCTGCTTAAACCCCCTTTAATTTTACTCAACAGATAGCAAGACAGATGGGTCATGGTCATGCTGGGGCGCCTGGTCATCCTGTGCATCAGGGAGGAAGACTCGGACAAGAACCTGTGATAATCCTGCACCTGACAGGGGCGGAGCAGCCTGCTTGGGCTCCTCCTCCCAGACTGAACGTTGTTAGAGTGACATTTCCCTGAAACTCAGATGCTCTTAAGTGGTAATTCAGAATGATCTGGTGATTTTTTTTTCAGTTATTAAAAACTGCTCTTTCACAATCCTTATGTCATTGTCTGAACTTTCAAAAATAAAATTATATCTATGTCCCTTAAGGCAGACCTTACTATGTGTCTATTAATGTTTTCTTGTATGGACTTGTTTGGAACACCGTTAAACTGTCACTTAAATATATGGAACGTTTCTTTAAAGTGCTTCCAATGTGAAGGTTAAATTTGGATAACATAATCTGAATCCACATCAGTGCAGACATATATCTTGAAATGACAGACATAATGTAATATTCTAAATAAAATAACCAGTGAAGATATCCCATTTCCAAGTCTGTTTTTATTCAAATATTAAAAAACCTCTATTTTCAATGACGTTTTTAGAACTCTTAAAGTCAAGGTTTACAATCAGGGCTGTTGAGCAGATTTTAAAAGCATTCAGCAGACTCTTGGTTTAGTCCTCTGCAATCCAGACCTCCATTGCTGGGCGCTGGGTTGTTACACTGTCGACTTCTTGTCATCGTTCTTCCACTGCAGGATGACCATGCACCCCAACAGCTCCAGCTGCCGTCAATGGCTATATCTGTCAGAAGGATATATCATATTTCAATGAGTCAATATCTCAGCAGGTAGCAAAGTCGAGTGCAGAAAGAAAAATAATGTTTTGTTGTATTCAGTGTTTTGTATTTTGGATCTTGAGTGCTAACCTTTTTGCCTCTGAGTGATTTCACAGCCCCGTCCAGTATAGCCAACAGGACACACACAGTCACACCTGGTGCCTTTTGAGGGAGATGGAGATAATTCTTTCACTATCTTAATTTTCCCCAGTATCATTACCATCACTGTAATCATCAACTTTCTGCAGTATTATTTTGTGTTTGGGAATAAAAACTCCAAAAATGAGTTTAGTGACAGTTCAGTTGGTGTTACTGGCTTTCTTAGTCATCCATTAGGGGTGATAAAGGTCACTGAAACTGAACATGAACCTATTATGCAAATTTCCAGCTATATGTTTTTAAACTGTGACTTATGACTCATGACTCTGATTTACTGTTTTATCATTTTTTGACCCTTAATGCAGGCCCTCAGTTTTTTCTGTCTTTAACAAGCCCTATTAGCTCAGCTTTCTCTGATCGGACTGGGAGCTTCAACAACTGGGTGGTGTTGGTGTTTACACCACTAGCACATGAGGTTTAGGAGGTTTCAGGCCCATGCAACGAGCTCCAAGGCCAGGCACAGTCAGCCAGCTAATGGGATCTCTAGCTGCATGTCTAACTAAATTAACTCGCTAATAGTCTCTCCATCAAGAAACTAAAACATTTTTCTTTACAAACGAAAAAGCACTTTCTGAGAGACATAGGCCTACTGAAAAACCTCCAGAAACTTAAAGAATAGTCCGGATCAGAGTAGTCTTGCATAGCCAGACCTATGTCCACTTTGTTTTAGCATTGTGCCACCACTGGAGAAAGCAATGTGAGTAGATTGTTCAAATATATGAGACAGACTGATCGGGTAGATGGGTGTGTTCCTGTACTACGTGGGTGTGCTGTGCCTCTACTTCCATGCCAAGCTGATGTCAATTTGCCACGGAAATTGAAAAAAACTCTACTAGAAACCTAGGATCCACAGCAGCCTGAGGTCTGAGGCCTTTGTGCTCACAGAGGTTACTTTTACCTTATTATTTAAAACTTTGTCCACGTTTAAAATGAACATCTGACATTGTAACAATATACTTAAGCCTACATATGACAGAAATGAAGAGAAAGCATAATAGGTCACCTTTAAGCTTTGGCACTTTGAACTATGAGTGAAATCAAAACATATATTAGGACAGAAGATCAGAATAATGAGTTTTCAGTCAATAATGACAATGGACCATAAAATGAACACCAAACAATAATGTCCTCTGAGGTACCTCTCAAAACAGCCACTCCGTTGTTGTGGCAGGGGGCACATCGACATGGACTAGCCTCTGCCAGGTACTCTGACAGGGCTCTCTTCAGGTTTCTTTTCAAGGTGGCATCCTGGGAGAAGTCTCTGGAAGTCACCAGCTCATACAGTGGTCGTGTCTAATGACACACAAATGTCATTATTAAACCAGGATATTTTTGATTTTCATATTTAATTCTTTCGTTTTTTCAGACAGAACCAACTGGAAAGCCCCACAAATGCTGAAATGTGACTGCGTTGCAGCAAGGCAGCCTATGTGTATGTGACACAGCTGCTATTTGGCATATTTTGCTATTTGTTTTCCAACTTGCTATTGATCAGCCTAGCTGTACTTTGCCTTTCTGTACCGGTGCCAATCTTTGTACCACCACTGACCAGCTCTTTGGTAAATGTTTCTGCATCAATTACTCACATCAAATTCCTTGTAGAAAGTTTTATTATAGCTGCAAATTGAGATGGTGAATAAATGAAGGATGAACAAAAAGAGGTTATATTTGTGTTAATGTCACAAGTGATTGCATGAGGAAAAGATAAAGAGATCATTCTGAATGGGACTATAGCAGTCATGTAATATGAACACAAACAGATATAGACAAGGTAAGTAAAGAAAAGGAATCAATACATGAGATTTAATGGAAACAACTCACTGTTGTGCGAATGAAGTCAGGATTGGCACGCACGCTGTTGCCCCACAGCCCCATCAGCTGTGGGGTGGGAAGCTTTTTAGACACTAAAGCAGTGATAGATTCACTGCTCCCCCCTTTTACAACAGCAACAAAGTCCTCCACCATGCTGCCATGCACTGTGTCCTCTGGAAAGAGACACAATGACTTAGAGTTTTAGTATCAGATGTTGAGATGGAAGAAAGGACATATTCGGCAGGGCATTTGATAAAAGATGGACCCTCACCTCCAATTTCATTCAGCAGTCCATCACAGGATCCACCCTGAAACCCCGCCGACACATAAACACCATAGATGTTGGCACCAACCTTAAGACCTGACTGCGTACAACGCTTGTAGTCTTCCAAAGAATAATCTAGAACAATAAAACTCAGGTGGTGGTTACTGCGTTTCAAAATTATTTTACCGTTCACAAAATTGGGCCATGAGGGTTTCTGTGCAATGATTTATTAGTTTACCACAGGTGTCAGTGGTAAGGGTGACAAGATTTAGACGATATCACTACCATTCCCAAACTCAGGTATGTGATCATGATTAATTTTCTTTTTCAAATAAACCAACCTTGACTTAGGATCCCTCATGACACCTATTTGGGAGCCACTAATATCTATTACCTGACTTCTCAAGCTTCTTCTTGTCCAGGATAATGGTGTGCTCATAGTCTCCTCCTAGTGCAGCCTCTGTGATGTAGTGGGTGCCGTAGTCTCTGTAGATCTGTCTGTATTCCCCATAAACATAGGACTGTGGCAAGGAGCGCAGGCTCTGCAGGAACTCTGGGTGAAGCATCAAATCATCTGACTTCAGCATGTACTGGGCCAACTCAAGTTCTGCTTTGGCCCTCACAAAGCTATTAGTCTGAGGGGAGAATTAGCGGGAGGCAGGTGATGGATACTTCACTGCTTTCAGGAATTTGCAGATGTTTTAAATGATGGTGAGGTGGGTTTGTATGAATAGTAAATCCATAATTAGGTTTGGTTTGTTATGTTCAGTAAGAGAAAAGTGTCAGGACACTCAACGACATCTCACCTTGCCAGAAGCACGACGGATCTTCTGAACTGACTTGGTGAACTTTTCATCATTGTAGTTGAAGCCAAATTCAGCTATGCCTGGAAGGGCAAAGCCAATGGAAACCGTGGTTTTGGTCATGTGCTCCTTCGTGGTGTGGTCCATGTAGTCAGAATATGATTCAAAAGACTGCAGGGTGAAATCATACGAGCCTTTTGTCTGTAGATACATGGGAAGCAAAATTTCCTTTTTAGCATGTTATAAGCTGGACCATATTATTAAAGGATGCATTTACTCTAAACTACGTTAGAATTTGGACACTTTAAATAATGAGATGGATGGAGAAGAAATAAGATACTAAAGGGTGACATCAGAAAGTATTAACAGGATAAACTTTAATCTCGTATATCAACTGCAACTCAATACTCATTATTACTCATCATATAATAGCGTGATTGCCATTTTGTTCCACCTGTAGAGTGTACTGTTGCAAGTTGTAAGGCTTCCTGAATCTGACATCCTGGATGTAGTGTGGTAAGCAGCTGCCAGCGTAATATCTGTTATCAAGCACTACGCCCTCCAGGTTACTGTTCAAGATGTTGATTCTGAAAAATGAGTAACAGCAACAGCATTAACAGTGAGCAGATTGATTTGAGAAGAGCAACATGTTTACGTACCAAAGTCCTCCAAAATAGCCGACTCACATTGCACGTCTAATGGGAATGTAACTCACCCTTTGGCAAGGTTTTCAATTCCCCAGTACTCGTCCACCTCCTGCCTGCAAGGCTTGGAAACCTTCCTACACCCGACTTCATCTGACATGTCCCCGCAATCATCCTCCCCACTACACTGCAGAGTTCTGGGAATACAGCGACCTGAAGGAGAGGAGCGAAGTGGATGGCATTTAGTAATGGTTCATTTCCAAAACAAAATACAATGATTAGTTTGACATTTTGGAAATAGCCTGGTTTGTTTTCTTGCTTAAAGTTAGATAAGAAGCATAAGAGTGGTATTGATCTTTTCATGTAACTCTGCAACAAAATAAGTGAATAAGTGTATTTCCCTACATCCCAAACTAGAACAAAGCTCTTAAAATGCAAAGTAGTCTGCAATCTCCTGACTGGAATGAAGAGATGACTCACTCACATCAAACACAGATTAATAAAGTTCTTCATCTTGTGACTTGAATTTTAAACATCCTAACACTCAGTGTTTCTGCTGTGAGGTTGTATAACACAAGACTTTATAATGCCAGCACCAGAACGGAGAGTAGTGTATATGGGGATGGGTGTACCTGTTTGGGTACAGAGGAATCCCTCACACAAAGGAACATTGTCACAGGTGTAGCGGTCTGGAACGTTACAGGCCTCCTCCTCCCTGCCATGAAAATTGCAAGGCTGTCCTCCAAACTGAGATGGCTGCTCCAGCTTAGCAAAGCGATACTTGATGGTTGAGGGAGACAAACACATAAATGGTCAGAGAAACACAGAGGAAGGCTCGCCTCGGAAACTGCCATCGGGGAACTATAACAGCCGTAATCCCATTAGAGGGCTGTTTTCACTTAGTCATGTCAAGGTTATTAATCCCCCTCCTTGCAAAGTGAATGAGATAGAGCACTGAAGTATATCAGCTGAGATGCTTGCCGGCAGTGGAATACTACCTCAAAGAAAAACAGCCAAGGGTAAAATATGTAATGACTCAGACTGCAGAATTTTAATTATCTCTCAATCTAAGCACTATAGGAATGATTTATTAATCTACATCTAATTTCATTTATGACACCTGCTGCATGGTTAGATCAGTTTGTCTGGCCAGAAGTTCAGTGGGATATTGCAGTCCATGAAACTAGTTGTTTTTCTTCTCCTTTTGTACATTTTATTCTAATTGCTTTATTATTAAGTTTGAGGTAACAACTTGAAGGTTTGACATTTTGGATAATAAATGTATTTATTTAGGGTACTCTAAATCTACAGCTGGCTAACTTATCTTCGCACAAAGGCTGAAAACAAGAGGACACAACTAGTGTGGCTCAGGTCCACAGGTAATTCATCTACCACAAACTGTTTCTTTGTCTGACCAGTTTCTCGACCCGAACAGGAAGTAGTGTGGCACATAAACCCCAATAAAACAGACAGATATGTCATTTTTACATTTGCACGGGTTTTTGTATAGTTGAAACAAAAACAGTAGCAAATCATATTCTGTTTCCTAAATTTAACCTTCACATTGGAGGCTAGCTATTTCACAGTTTCCTGTGTTTGTGCTAAGCTAAATTAACTGGCTGCTGCATGCAGTATTCATGTTTCCATACAGAAATGAGAGCGGTAGGGTTGGAAGGGTTTTGTAAAAGAAACTCTTCACTTAAATGCCTATAATGAATTTCTCCTGCTGAGGAACTTGGTTGAGAAGCACAAGTAGAAAATCAGATGAAATCATTAGCATGTGTTCAATGGGGTATTTTGGTGTGGCACAATGGTGTACAGGCTGATTCAGAGGGTTTTCCACATTATGGGGGAAATAATGAAACAATCTTTTGAATGAAGCACAGTGTTAGTTCAGGCACAATACTGAAGTTGCACATGTATTAGCTGTTTGGCATCAATTGTCTCAGTCACGCTTCACAATCACTGGCTCCTTCACAGCTGTGTGGCTATCAGTTGACTTGCAACATCCAGTCATATTCATACAGGTATACAGCGCAATTATTATAATTCAACAATCCTCATCGTGACTCAGTTGATATTCTCATGCCACTCTCTACCACTAAAACCTCTTCTTTATGTGATATTTTAGAGTTAATGTTCATGTATGTGTTAAGGGGGTGAAGCTAAACCTTTTCTGCCATACTTATCTGTATCTTAATTTGCTAAAAATGGCTAGTTCCTTGTCATAAGAGTGTAAAATTCAAGCAAAATATATCAACTATTTTATTCCATTTTAATATTGACAGGGAAACACTGTGGTGTCCTGATGGGCCAACAAACGCATGCCATGTATTGTGGCTGCAACCACCCAGGCCCACTATCACCTGTCTGATTTCATTATACTTACTCTTTTTTTCTGACAGGTGTCACAGCGTGACCATGCACTCCACTCTGATAAAACACAGTCCACTGGATGAACTACCACCTCGTTGCCCACTGACCGAACTTCACGAACACTAGGCTCGTCATTGCTCGCTGTCGTGACGGTAACTTTGCTGTGACATGTACATGAAAATCAACATGACATTAACAGACATTTCTGCCACTTTGGAAGAAAGTTCGTATTGACAGAAGACCTGAGAGATCTCGATTAGAAAAAATAAAGTGAATGTTTAAAGTGAAATAAATCACTTTCAATATCACATTAGAAACATTCTGAGCATTACTATGAGCATGTCATCAATTACATTGACCTCAATACAAATTAAAGTAAATTAAAATATAGACATTCTAATTTTTTTACTGAGAGACAAATAAAACACCTACCTTAGCAGAACCAGGCTCAAAATAACATGCAGTAGACAGCACTGCAAACTGAGTGCACTCATCCGTATCACAACAGAAAGCATGGTTGTGTATTATGAGTGATTATGAACGAGTAGAGAACACTGCTCAGTTCTCTATGTAAACACACACTGATCAATATTGGCCTGGATATGAACTCACTGTTGCCATTAGACTCAGAGGTGGAGCTGAATACACAATGCTGCAGGCCTCACAGCCACAAAACTAGGTGTTGGTAGGTCTCAGTGTGTCAGTGTGTATTTCAAACAGGTTGATGCAGATCTGAGGTTAATAATAAAGTTGTTTAGAATCTGCAGCCAAGTTACATAGCCAACCAGGAGGTCTGCATGTCTCTTCAGTTATCATAAACTTTAATCTCTAGTAATGTGATGAATCTGAAATGGACAGAAAAAATACTTTAGATAACCTGTGCCTGTGGTGGAAAATTAAGGCTTTGTAATAAAGTATATTCCTGTTACAGACTTCTGTGGTCAAATGATTAGAGTCATGTTTGTGTACTTATGACTTTTGAACTTTGCTTACCTTCTCTTAGTTTGGATTTCACAGAATGATGCAATCACATGACCTAGCTTTAGTTTACTCATGCAGTGGAAAGCAAGATAACACCATCACTGCTAAATTATGTCAAATGACTGTAACTAAAACTGCTACTAGTGATATTGCTAATAATGCAACTTTAACAAACACTATGTTAAGATATGTCCCTGTAGAATAAACATATGAGAATCTTGTGAAATACAAAGCATTACAGTGATGTCGAACTTTTTGGCTTGTGAAACCTTACAAAGAGCAGAACTTTATGAGATATTTGTACTTCCACAAAAAGTGATTTCCCCTCTTAACTTCTCAGATTGTTTAATCATAATAACTGTTTGATGCTAAAAGAGGTAAAAATTTCCAATATTTCACAAAAAAGCAAAAATCTTCTCTTTATCTTATTATATTGTGACCCTTTGAAGGGGGCCCAACCCCTAGGTGGGGAACTACTAAAATAAACAACCTATGTGTATAAAAAATAGTTAAATCTGACTCTACTTTGCTCAGCTAAATGATACTTATACACTGACACTCAAGTGTTAGTATTTAAAATCTAATAATGTGATACAGTTATATATGCTATTAATTGGAGAGGCATTTTTCTGTATAATGAGTACTTTGACTTTTGAATACCTCTGTACTTTCAATCAAGTACAGTTTTGAATGACACTGTTATACTCTTTTTATGATAAAATAATAAACTCAGCACATACAAGGATTGTACAAATGTATCACAAACATAGTCACATGATAATGACTGACTGCATGGAAGAGAAGTATTTGTGTGAGGAGAGGATCCTCTGTCGGCTTCTTTAGTGTTCTTTATAGTAGATCATTAGAGATAGGGTATCAGGTTAAAAAAAGAATAGAAAACCAAGCGGATAAGTGGGAATCACATGATATTTTATTTGTGACAGAACAGTGGCATGGGTACAGTGTATGGGGAGGTCATAGACGTACAAAAGTCGTTTTTTTTCTCTTTTTCATGACAATTCTTAATTCCATAAATAAAATTTACAAAATATGTTGGACTATTTGTCATTTTTCTTACACAAGCAGGGGTACAGTTACCATTTTTTATTGTAAGTCTAGCAGTTAATAGTGATATCTCTATTGATCATATTATATAACGTTGCCTTTCTTTTTGGCCATTTCAATTCGGTGGCGCAGACCTACAATATGCCCAAGTGCTTTGTTACAACAATGACCTGTTTACTGTATACAAATGATCCGACAAGAAGAACAGTGACTGGACAACAAAAATAAACCTGATAAGGCATTAAAATGCACTCTACTGTCTCTGAGCTTGTGGTTATTAAGCCATGTCACATCAGTATGGGTTTATTCTGCTTATTTATTCAAGAAACCAAACAGAGATATGATTCTAAGAGGCAAGTTGTAAACAATGCGACCTCAGCTGGAAATGTAGAATATCTAAAAACAAAGAGATGCAGGAAAACCTGCCTCCTATTTACTAAAAAAAGTCAAGTTCAAGTTCAAAATGAGTGAGACAGGTGACAGCAGGCTTTATTTTGAATGACCATGTAACACAGATTCACAGTTCATATCTCACCAACCGAACAGAACGAAAATACATTTTCCAAAATGAGAAATAAACGGCAGCAAAAGTGAAACAAACATCCAGACGTCAAAAATGGAAGTGCTGGTAGGGCATTGCTTGAGAGAAACACAGGTAGTTGGCATCCAAGAGGCAGAGAGCTATCTTATGGCACAGAGGCTCGGGTATAGGGGACTGGGGAGATTCTTATTTACAAAATAGATGTTTGGCAAATTCTGATTTCGACATTGATGCCTCAAAGTCATTTCGATACCTCTAATGACTCAGTGTCATCAGCTGAGAATTCACAGCTTATAAAATAAGAAAACCAAATAATAGTTTTTGATTTGTTTCTCATCTAGAAGGAAGCTGCAGAGAGTCAGCTGAATCCACGTTAAGTCTGTTCATGCAAATGGACGAATCGGTGGAGCAACACTATGAGAACATTTGGCAAATCCATCTGCTGTGCACAGTCATTGCTGGTGGCAGTTGACAAACTGCAAGTCAACCACATACAGTAGGACGTTGCTCCTCGTTAAATGTTCCAAAAAATAATTTGCATCGTCCGTGTCACCATGGCCGTTTAACACATCCTCACAGGTATAAACTCATTAATCCATTACAGGAGAGTGCAATCACCTCCTGTTGTAGGTTTCGGTCAAAGGTCACTTCCTGGTTGAAAGGTTATTTGATTGGACGATAAAGCCAAAGTCTGGTTGTCATGCTGAGGAGTACAGAACAGTATGTGGCCTCTGGGAAAAAGCAGAGCCTAGCATAGCCAGCTTATTACAGAACTGCCAAAATATCCTTCAAAGGTTGAAAAAACAGAACAAGTCTGTGTAATCCAGCTGTGAGAGATGCTGCTGTTCACAGTCCCTCATCTCTCGTCTCTCTCTCATGAACTTCTGTCATGGCCTTGAGAGCTTCCATCCCCTACAAGACAAACAGAAACATGTCACATTATCAACATGTCGTGAAGTTTTAGTTGTCCAGTTACAACTTTAACCACCAGATGGCAACATTGTGCCTTCCCAATCTTTTGTTTGGGTGACGCAGAGAGGCATAATGACAGAAACACTGAACTAAACCAAGGCTCTTCTCCAATTGGCAGCAAACCACTCATCCACAGGGGGAAAAGGAGACAAATGAAAATATAAAGCTAATAAAGAAACACAGAGCTGGTATATGAAAAAAGAGCAGCAGAATGTGTTGATGAAAAGAGCAGGGGAGTAAATCCATGAAAGGCCACAATGTGAAGGTTGTTGATAGATAACGCAAGCAAATAAGAGAGGAGGGGACCATCCAATACCTACTCAGTGTCGGTTATTCTCTAGCTGTCTTCCTGTGGACAAATCTGATCCTGCTGAGGATCAGGAGATCCACTGAGCACCGGAGAGATTGACCTTGCAACAACAGAACCCTGAGAGAGAGAGAATGAAAAATCTTTATTTTGCAGGTGACATGCTTTGGCAAAATCAACTATTCTTCACCATTCTGGAAAAATGTGCATCTTTTTCTTCTATATTTCTCAGAAAAACACAAGCTGAACATTTAGGAAAATGACTATAATTACCATGAAACCTAATTATATAAGATCTAATCAAGACACTTGAATCATTTTTGGCCTTTCATGTTTAATTGACTTGACATTTTTCTGAAAAAAAGGGTAAAATCAATCCCATTTGCCCTTATTAATCACATGACATTTTACTCTGCGTGCTTACATGCAATGTACTTGAGAACAGATCATAGATATGACAATAATAGATTATAGCGTCATGCCAGTCAGTTTTTAAATCAAATCAATGAATCTTATTGACTGGGACGCTGGGATGTGACCCAGGGGGATGGTGCTAACCGATTGTTCCTCCTTGGCGTTGCTGGAGTTACCCTCTGGGTCTACAGGGGACTGATCTGTAGGGGGGTCACTGGTCTGGGAAGGGGGGCAGTCTGAAGATGAGCTCTGCTGCGGGGCTGGAGTGGATGCTGCCAAGAGAGGAAATAATGAATTTTCAGTAAATGCATTAACGGTAAATATGCATGAAATACAGTAAGAGGGCACACACTAGGCTGAGTTAAAAAGAAGTCGGCAGGCTGCAGGACCTTTTCCTATCGTGCCGCCTTCCTCTGGAATAACCTCTGTGCTGATATCAGACAGTAAAAATATCTGTACAACATTTCATGGCAGTAGATCTTATTGATTTTAAAGATAGTCCAGTCTAGGGATGTCCAGATCCGATCACGAGATCGGAAATTTACTGTTGCACTAAAGTCCAAAAGTGAAGAATTTATGTTATTTATTACTTGATTGTTCAAGCTACCTCACAGAAGTG
>JAPMOB010206134.1:0-27159 GCA_029875015.1 Lepomis gibbosus | reverse complement strand
AAAGTCACCGTGGTTTTGGGCGTACGCCAGGTGTACGCTGGAAATTTGGTGTACGCACTTTTGATAAATGAGGGCCAGTGAGCAGAGAAATAACTTTGCTCTGTAGAATCAATTAATTAACCATGTGAAGAGAATATGCAGTTTGAAACATGCTGATCTGGATGCAGGTGAACCAAACGCTGAAATAACAAGGACTGTTTCTTTATATGAAGAAGTGTGTATGATACTTCTACACAGTAGGGGAGACCAGGTATGGCTGTAACACTTTTTGCTTAAGCAACTATAACTCAATGAATTTTGTAGCTAGAGTTCTCAAACTTTTATACAAAGCACCCACGTGTTCACTACAAATGACACTAATAAAGTCCTCTACAAGAATATCACAGACCTTGTGAGTTAATGTCAAATGCAGGGTGTTCCCCAGTTCCGGGGTAGGTTGTAACACATGCTGGGGTAAGCAAAAATAGATGCCACACTATATGATATGCTTCAAAAACAGTGATAAAAGAACAATGTTTCTCTCTCACTGTAACAGACTTAGTCTGGTGACTCGCACGCATTTACAGTATGCGTATGTAAATTTATACATGGAGTAAACTTACTTAACAGTATACTTAATAAATACAATTATAATGTACTTAATTAAAGAACATCTTTGTACACCCTTACATCTAACAAAAAATAAGTTTGTGTCTGTGTGTATATTCTTAATCAGAGTCACAGTCAGTGCTTTGGGACGTACTGAGACTATTTCTTGCACACTGGAATTTCTCACAAGCCTGTACACTTCTCTGCCTTCTCCACCGGCGGAGACAGAGTAGGGAAAAGACTGTGTGCCAATATATACACCAACATGTGAATACCGGGGAGTACCGGTCACAGTGCTGACAGATGAATGCTGGTAACCCTTGAGTGCAGGCTTGGTGGGCCCAGACTGCAAAGAGCAGTGTAAAATACTTAAATCAAGAAAGTCCTTATTTGTATGTTTAGGAGACCCCACTCCTGTCAGCCAAAGTTTAACTAGCTGTATTAGCATAGTGGTTTGAAATTAGAAAGGAAAAAATGTGTCACATGTTGCCTGAGAAACCACATTTCAATCTAATGTAAGTCAAACAATTATTTAGGATAGATACTAAACAAAATATAATCTATTTCCAGACTTGATAACCGCTATGCCTTATTGGGAAGGAAGTAGGTAAATACTGAAATGATCACCTAACTCCTATCTTAACTCTAAATGGTGGAATTGATGTACAACTCTCCCCATGTTACAACCATACCCAGTCTCCCCTATGACTTACCACTGAATGGTATGATGCCTAACAATTTCTCAGCAGCATATTTAATAATGTGGGACACCCAGTTTCATTAGTGTAGGCCCTTGCTTTCAATTACATATTTAAAAGAAAACTGATTTCTTTTTGTCTTAACATTAATGTGAATCAATTAAACACACCTAAGGTTGCTTGATGTTACGTATTAGCCTATTATGATGTGTTCTGATAGCCTCATTCTGTCCTCACTCTTCCTGTTAGTTTCGTCCAGCTAACGTAACAGGAAGAGTTAATCTGCATTTACACAACAAATGAATTATTCAGCGCTTACAAGAAGACAAAAGTGTAGGTTATAAGGCTTAATCTCCAACCCCCACACCCCTGTCAGGAAGGAGATGAGGCAGACAAAAGAAATTCCAGTGATCCAAAGAATACAGACATTGACATATACTGGTACGTGTACTGGCATACAATTCCATACCAACTCACTCCGCAATGTGGAAGTTATCCGCTAAGTACCACTGCAGTACCTGTAATTCCTAATAATCTCCAACCGGTTTTTCTTTAACTTTCCAAAATTTCTCAATTGCTGAAAGAAAAAGTTTGTCCGAATAGTGGTTATCTGTGTTTACACAACTAAATACCACTTGAGAAAATAATAAATAAACTGCATCATCTGGTCTCAGATAGTTTCTCACTTCAGTTATCACTTGTTCATTGCTGTGTGTGTGCTGTAAATCTGCTTCTTACTCTTACTCAAATTAAAGGTTACTTACTATTACCAGTTTAATGCATTAGAGACTTAATTCACTACACTGTTAATAATTAATACTGTGTATTATTTAATTAGCTAATGATACATTTAATTAAATTTTATTCATATAGAGCCTATTCATAACAGAAGTTATGTCATTGCACTTTTCATATAGAGAAAGTCTAGACTGACACATACATCTCTACACTATCATTTAATCATAAATGGTTGAAACAAAAAATGTGGAGTTTCTATGAAACACACATCAACTATGCTTGGACTCTATAGCTTAAGTGGATAATTTTATGAAATAGACAGAGCCAACAACAAATTAACAAAGTAAGCATTTTTTTTTATCAACTCCCATTTTCCAGTTGAATTGCTGTCAAACAGAAATGACATGACATCAGTGGTCACCCTGGCAAAAACAAATAAAGTAAGAAAACAGCCATAGTCACGGTGCCCTCTTGTGCAAACTTTGAAATGGAAATTAGTTCAAGAATATGATAGAGAGACACCACAGACATTCACATCCTTCATAAAATTAATAAACAGCACTGTTACAAATGTGGAAAGACAAAAATTATCCAAGCC
Source organism: Lepomis gibbosus (assembly GCA_029875015.1). Classification (NCBI taxonomy): domain Eukaryota; kingdom Metazoa; phylum Chordata; class Actinopteri; order Centrarchiformes; family Centrarchidae; genus Lepomis; species Lepomis gibbosus. The sequence continues at coordinate 24,537 of JAPMOB010206134.1, read as the reverse complement.
AACACCTACAGTAGATTCTAAGTATGGAGCAGTTTTCTCTCTCAGCTAAATAAAGAACTTGTTATTCATTTCCCCCTTTAATAAAATGAGTGGTCCTACAACACCCCTGCGACCCTGAACGCAGGACAAGTGGTTGTTGATGGATGGATAGATGGATGGTCCTATAACACTTGGGTCAAAGAAAACCATACAATTATTTTAACGTTTGAAATAATACCTACATATTTGCAAATGAGAGCACATAGAGCAATTGCCAAAAAAATTTAACATTTTCAAACAAAGTAAGGCTTATAGTAGGAGTTTTCCTCTAATGTATTATTGCATAATAAATTATGACACAGCAAACATTTTGAAACACATTGATTAACTTTGACTTGACATATTTGTGGAGAACAAGGTCAGGTGACCCTAACTTATCATCCACTGATACACACCTTGTGACCCTTCCCTACAAAACCAAAGTTTGTTAAAATCTAAATCTAACAGTGTATTGGTCAAACATGCCAGGGATCATATAATGTCTTTGTGACATTCTTGTTGGACTTTGTCAGCAGAAATGTCCATATAAAATGGTTGCCTGTTACTGCAGATACTCACAGCCCCATCAGCCATGAGAGCGGTTGTGCTTGTCCTGACTCTGGCCCTTGTGGGTAAGTATGATTTCTGTTCTCTACGAAGGTGTGACTTGTAATTAAATGCATTTGAAATGGTATTTTTATTATTCATACAGTAACCTAAACGTGTATTTAGTAACTTTTCTTATCCAATTTATCATACTTCAAAACATTAAACCTTACCTCTCAGTATAACTTTACTTTACAACATAATTACAAATATATCATTTGACACTGTCAGTAAAGTAAAAAAAACATTTGTTAGGTTAAATCTTGAACAATACCAACTAGGAAAGAGAAGTATACTTTAATAAAATATAACGGAAATGTCTTTTATGCACTCTTAATAAGGCACCTGTAGCAAACTTCATACTGTAGACTTTATGCTTTGAAGTTCAGTGCATGCGAACTGGTTGATGTTTCTCCTAATTTAACGTAAAACTGTAATTGCTTTAATACAGAGGTTTAGGCCTTTGTGGGAACAGAAACAAAAACAGAGAAGGCAGTCTATCTGCTCATACTAGAGGTATGAGGAGTAAGAGAAAAAAATATCAGTATAACAGTAACTATAGCTGTATACCATACACAGTATCTTGCATGCTCTATTTATGTGTTTAAAGAGGGAGAAAGATCTCAACATTTTTCATTTAGATCTAGTTCATTTTCATTAAAAACAAAATCAACCATTTCTCATGTTTAGGTCCACCTATTATTTATTATTGTCATTATTTATTCTTTTAATTCTTTCATTCAATAATTACAATTGAATACACAAATGCTTAAATGTTTAAGAGTAGATTTAATAGTTTATCATTTACTTGATGGATAATTTATTTATTTCTAATTTCATTCCAGCTGGTCAATCCCATGACTTTGGTAAGTTCAGTACTGTTGTATAATCTTAAAGGACAGTTTCCATTTCTTTTCAAAACAATAAACAATGACTGAATACACAATGCATTGCAACTACAGTTCAGTTATATGACAGTGAATTATTCTGATACAATCTATTTCATTATGTATGATTCAAAAGATGCACTATATAACTCAAACACTTTGGGGGATGTTCTTACAGCTCCTGATTTTGCTGCCGGTAAGACTTATGTGTACAAGTATGAGGCATTGCTCCTGGGCGGTCTGCCGGAGGAAGGTTTGGCAAAAGCGGGGCTCAAAGTCAGCAGCAAAGTTTTCATCAGTGCTGTGACCCAAAATGAGTACATGCTGAAGGTAAGGATCAAAATCATGTTCAAGCAACAATCTTTTTACTTTTAAATTGCAACCTGCTCTGTAATAAATCTTTTTTTTTTACACTATAGCTTGTGAACCCTGAGCTCTATGAGTACAGTGGCATCTGGCCTAGGGATCCTTTAAACCCAGCAACCAAGCTGACTTCAGCCATGGCAGCACAGTTCATGATTCCCATCAAGTTTGAGTATGACAATGGTGTTGTCGGAAAAATGTTCGCCCCTGAGGAAATGTCAACAACAGTGATGAATGTTTATAGAGGTATCCTGAATATCCTTCAGCTCAACATCAAGAAGACACAGAACGTCTACGAGTTACAGGAGGTTTGTCAAAGATCAGTCAGTAGTGATAATAAATCCATTACGGGAAGTTGAATCTCCATAGTAAACTTATGCTTTTCTCATTAGGCCGGAGCTCAGGGTGTGTGCAAGACCTTCTATGCCCTCACTGAAGACGAAAAGGCTGATCGCATCCTTTTGACAAAGACCAGGGATCTGAACCATTGTCAGGAGAGGATCATGAAGGACATTGGAACGGCATACACTGAGAATTGTGCAAAGTGCCAGCAGGTTGAAACCCATTTTGTGTCACACACACATCTATGAAAGTACAAAATGTTGCATGATTAAGCAACTATGTGGTTCGGCTTCACAGGATTCAAAGAACCTGAGAGGAGCTACTGCATACAGCTACATCTTGAAACCAGTTGCTAGTGGCATCATGATCTTGGAGGCAGCTGTCAATGAGTTGATCCAGTTCTCACCTTTCTCTGAGAGGAATGGAGCTGCTCAGATGCAGACCAAGTATGTCAATAGATACTGGAAATGTAATAATGGATGGAAGTTTGAATTTAATGGAGCTGGAGATTAACCTTTTTTGCATTATTTTCAAGGCAATCACTGGTTTTCCTTGACATTCAAGAAACCCCTATTGAACCCATCAAGGCTCAGTATCTTCACCGCGGATCTCTAAAGTATGAGTTTTCCACTGAGCATCTTCAGACACCCATTCAGCTCATCAGGATCAACAATGCACAGGCCCAGGTATTGTTTTAGACAGCTTTAAAAGATCAGTGAAGAGGGAAGATTTGTGAATTTCTGTTTAAATTAATTGACTTCCCCTTCAATCCTGTGTGCTTAGATTGTGGAGATTTTGAATCATCTGGTAGCCAACAACGTGGAGAGAGTCCACGAGGATGCCCCTAGGAAGTTTTTGGAACTCATTCAGGTCTTCCGTGCAGCCAGCTTTGAAGACTTGAAAATGCTCTGGAGCCAATACAGAACCAAAGCTGCCTACAGGTGACTTAGAGTATTTAAACATTTAAACAAGGAGATGATTAAATATATATAGTGAAGTCAAAAAATGTAAAGCAAGTTTGCTTTCAAAAATAGACATTTTAATAAACTGAATTTATTAATTAACAAACTGCAATGTAAATGAACAGAAAAAATCTAAATCAAATCAATATTTGGTGTTATCGCTATTTGCATTCAAAACAGAATCAATTCTTTTAGGTACACTTTTGCACAGTACCGTATTTTGTGGAGGAATTTTCCTTCTTTAAGGGTAATATCACACAGGGTTTTCCCAGGTCATATAAGGGTCATTTGCATATATGTATGCAGGTTCACTCACTCTTTTTTTATCTTTCAGACAGTGGATCTTGGATACAGTCCCTGCCATTGGAACTCCAGCTGCTCTGAGATTCATCAGGGAGAAATTCCTGGACGATGACCTTTCTGTTGCTGAAGCGGCTCAGGCTTTGATTGCATCTATTCACATGGTGACAGCAGACACTGAGGCCATCAGGCAGGTTGAGGTGGGTAAACAACAAAGCAAGTTACTTTGTCGGTAATAAGGATGGAGGTATAAACATTTCTGTTATTGTTGCTCTCTTCTAGGCCCTGGCAGCCGAGAGCAAAATAGTGGAAAGCCCAGTTATGCGTGAGATCGTCCTCCTTGGCTATGGTACCATGGTTTCAAAACACTGTGCTGAGAAGGCTGTCTGCCCTGCTGAACTTATAAAGGTGATATAATGTATTTCCTTTCACATTAGTTCAAACTTTTATGCACAATTCTGGATTAGAAGAAATCATACTTTCTCATTTCCTCCAACAGCCCATCCAGGATCTCCTTGCAGAGGCTGTCACTAAAGATAATGTCCAGGATATGATCATGATCCTGAAGGTTTTGGGTAACGCTGGCCATCCCGCTAGCCTTAAGTCGATAACAAAGATCCTGCCCATACATGGCACTGCAGCTACATCTCTGCCCATGAGGGTCCATATTGGCGCCATCATGGCCTTGAGGAACATTGCAAAGAAGGAACCCAGAATGGTGAATTCTCAACACCAAAAAGTATTTCAACCTTTTCTAGTTTTTACACACAAGTCCATCCTGAGTTTGCTTTCTCTTGTAAATTAGATCCAGGAATTGGCTCTTCAACTTTACATGGACAAGTCTCTTCATCCAGAGCTTCGTATGCTTGCATGCATCGTGCTGTTTGAGACAAGGCCTGCAATAGGTTTGGTGACATCTCTTGCCAATATTGTGAAGACAGAGGAGAATCTGCAGGTAGCAAGTTTCACTTATACTCACATGAAGTCCCTGATCAGGAGCACCGCTGCTATCCATGCCTCAGTGTAAGAGCCTTCTCTGATCTCCGCTCATCCTCAAGTCTGTCTCCATTTATGAATGTCTGCTAACTCTGCTCTTTAATGTTATCACTGCAGTGCTCCAGCTTGCAATGTCGCTATCAAAATTTTGAGCCCAAGGCTAGACAGACCAAGCTTACGTTTCAGCAAAGCCTTCTACACGGACATCTATAACCGTAAGGCCAATGTCACATCTGCTTTAAGTTACTTTGTGTTTCTTTTTTCTGTAGCATCAACTAACTGCATCTCATCAAACTTTTACAGGTCCCTTGATGCTTGGTGCTGCTGCCAGTGCTTTCTACATCAATGATGCTGCCACCGTTCTGCCCAGATCTCTTGTGGCTAAGACCAGCGCCTACTTTGCTGGAGCTGCTGCTGATGTTCTAGAGGTAAAAGGAAAATTAAATGCCTAAGGTATTCATTGAGTAATTTGAAAATTACATTTTTAACATTTTGAATCATTCCTAGGTTGGAGTAAGGACTGAGGGACTTCAAGAGGCTCTTCTGAAAAACCCCGCAATTGTTGACGATGCTGACAGGATGACCAAGATGAAACGTGTCATTAAGGCTGTAAGCAATTAAACACCAGAAATTTACAAATACAAGAATAGCATCATGCATTTTTATGTTTTGTTTGGGTTCAGGGTTTCCTGGCTGTATTTCTTTACATAGCTTTAGATATATATATAAACTATAAATTGTAGAAGATTTATACTAGTCTTATTCAATATTTTTGTATGCGGGCATGCCACCGAACCCTCCTGGCAGGACTAGGACCTCACTATAACAAAAAATGTGGCCACAGGCCCACATTCAATAGCATATGATACAACAATGCAGTTTATTGATGAGTTGGATTGTGTGTATTTTTCCACAGCTCTCTGAGTGGAGGTCTCAACCTACCAGCTCACCTCTGGCCTCTGCCTATGTCAAACTCTTCGGACAAGAAGTTGCCTTCGCCAACGCTGACAAAGTCTGGATCGACCAGGCCATTGCGGTATGATTCACTATCTGTCAACCTCAAGACAAATTTCATAACAAATTGTTTATTCACCATTTTTTTGCAAGACACAAATAGTTATAATCAACTTTTCTTTACAGCTCATTACTGGACCCTCCGCTCAGGCATTAGGTAACAACGCCATCAAGGAACTGCTGTCTGGGGCTTCCTTCCACTTAGTTAAGTCTTTGCTAGCCTCTGAGGTGAGGCGTATCCTGCCTACTGCTGCCGGTTTTCCAATGGAGCTCAGTCTGTACACTGCTGCTGTGGCTGCTGCAGATGTTCAAGGTAGGAAGAAGCTAGAAAACACCCACAATTTTGCATGTTAAAGGCCACAAAATTTACCTTGTGTTAATCAATTAATGTGTTTGTGAATGAATGTGTTTGTTTTCTTAGTCAAAGCCACCACAACACCAGCTTTGCCAGAAAACTTCCATCTTGCTCACCTTCTGAAGACAGACATTCAAATTGAGAGTGACATCAGACCAAGGTTGGTGCAAGGCTTGACAATAACAAAAAGATGAGCGCACAATATATCGTATCAATGTAACATCCAAATGTCCTCTACTTCTAGTGTTGCTGTGAATACATTTGCTATGATGGGAGTAAACACCGCCATAGTACAGGCTGCTGTGTTATCCAGAGCTAAATTCAACTCGGTTGTGCCAGCCAAAATCGCTGCAAGACTTGATATCAGCGAGGGCCACTTTAAGATCGAAGCTCTGCCTGTTTCTGTGCCTGAACACGTTGCAGCTGTGCAGTAAGCCTGACATTTTGACTAAGTGTACCCTGAAACATATCTAAGATTTATTTATCTTTAAAGCCTATGAGATTAAGTTCTTGTTCTTTGAACAGGGTTGAGACTCTTGCTGTGGCAAGAAATATTGAGGATCCTGCTGGCGCAAGAATCACTCCCATGATCCCTGCCAAAGTCTTGCAGGAAGTCTCACGTGAGACTGAGTCATCTGCTGATACTTCGGTGAGCTTTAAACGTTCTCTTTTAATATAGCTATAGTATCTACATTTACAATATAATTAATATGTCTTTCTTTTCATAGTCAATATCTTCAGAGATCACTCAACAAGATGCTGCAGCTGCCAGGCCCATTATACAACCCAGAGTAACTAAATTTGAGAAGAAGTTCTGTGGTAAAGCTGTTGCCATTGGAGTTAAGGGCTGTGTCATGGTTACCAATGAAAACGCTGATTTCATCAGGGACATTGCCCTGTACAAACTGGCTGGAAGGCACACTGTTGCTCTTTCTATGAAACAAAGTAAGTACAGAGAACACAATATATATGCATTTTTTGCAAGAAAAGTACACAAAGCAATTCTTAATGCCATTATTTAATGATGCTTTCAGTTGAAGATGATGCCATTGAAAGACTCCAGGTGGAGGTTCAAGTTGGACCAAAGGCTGCAGAGAAGCTCATCAAACAAATTAACCTAAACGAAGAAGACGTTGTCGAGGGAAGACCAGTCTTGATGAAGCTCAAGAAAATCCTGGCTCCTCGTTTGAAGAATGACACCTCCTCCTCCTCCTCCTCTAGCTCAAGCTCCTCGTCTTCCTCTTCCCGCTCCTCGTCTTCCTCTTCCCGCTCCTCGTCTTCCTCTTCCCGCTCCTCGTCTTCCTCGTCCAGCTCCTCGTCTTCCTCTTCCAAATCCTCTTCTGCCTCTTCCCGCTACCGGACTCGGATATCTGAGGGGTCTTCCAGCTCTGCATCAAGCCTTAGGTCGCTCTTCAGTGCTAGCTTAAGTTCTTCTAGCTCTAGTTCTCGTCAGGTAAATGCCTCAAAATTGTTTTCTGATCTGTGTCTCCATTTCATGGTAAGGGTAAAATCTGACAAAAATATCTCTTCTGAACAGCAAGTGCTTTATACCCACAAGTTCCAGAAGAACCACAGGAAGCAGGTACGTTTAGATGGTGCTTCAAACAATGACAATGTAGTAACAGCTTTTTCATGGTGGTCTTTAACTTCCTTACATTATTGTTTTAGCCTCACAACTCTCAAGCCACCTCAGCAGCCACTTCCAGAAGCAGAAGCAGTGACTCTGAAGCCCTCTACAGAAACGTGAATCTTGGTCTTCTTTAATAAATTAATAAAAATTCATATCTTTTCACTGATGAGTTTGTTATCATACTCACATGAATTAACCCAGACTGTTCCCACAGAACAAATTCCTTGGCAATGAAGTTGACCCCAACATTGCCATCATCTTCAGTGCTATCAGAGCTGACAAAAAGGTGCAGGGATACCAAATGGGAGTCTACTTGGACAAAGCGACTACCAGACTTCAGATTATAATGGCTGCCTTGGCTGCCGATGACAACTGGAAGTTATGTGCTGATGGAGTTCTGCTTAGCATGCAAAAAGTCAAAGTAAGACACGGCCTTGCTGATATTGTGCATATTAGGAAAATACATAAAAAGGCAATTGTTAAGACTAGCTGCCTACTGTCTCTCAATAGGCTAAAGTTGCATGGGGAGAAGAATGCAAGCAATACAGCACCATGATCACAGCCGAGACTGGTCTTGTTGGTCCGAGCCCTGCAGCTCGCCTCAAAGTGACCTGGGATAAAGTACCCTCTTCCTTTAGACGCTATGCACACAGGTATGAAACTTCATACACACTGACTTTAGCCTATTCACATGTAAAAGGACTATGTAAAATGTCTGATGTTTGGAAAATCTTTTACAGGGCGTATAAGTACATTCCTGCTTCCGTGATGGCTGGCTTGATTAAAGGAAAGGATGAAAACAGAGCCAAGCAGCTCTCACTTACAGTGGTTGCCATATCTGACCGGACCCTTGACGTCATTTTGAGAATGCCAATAGTATGTTTAATTTAATAGTTCTCCCAAAATATGAAGTCACATTTGTTTTAATTTCCACCAATAATAATTGTGAATCATTCTGTTCACAGAATACTGTGTATAAGATGCCTTTGCATCTTCCCATTGCTCTGCCACTTGATGGAATCACAGGTCTCACCCCCTTCGATGACATTGTTGATAAAGTCCATTACTTGTTTGCAAAGGCTGGCGCAGGTAATAGATGATCTTACTGTTTAAAATGAAGTGCATTAGCAGTAATATTTGGCTGTTTGCCTGATAATATAACTTTTTTTCCCTTCATAGCTGAATGTAGCTTCAAACAAAACGTACTGACCACATTCAACGGCAGGAGATACAAGAACGAGATGCCGTTGTCTTGCTACCAAGTTCTGGCACAGGATTGCACCGATGAGCTGAAGTTCATGGTTCTGATGAAGAAGGATCACATTGAACAGAACCAAATCAATGTGAAACTTGCCAATATGTGAGTGTCCATAAAACAAAAAATAAACTGCAGTTTTCATCCATCCACATGTTGATAAATCAACATAAAATGTTCATTTCTGCACTTGCAGTGATATTGACCTGTACCCGAAGAACAGTGACGTGATGGTGAAAGTCAATGGAATGGACATACCCATAAACAACCTGCCATACCAGCACCCCACAGGTTTCTATACACATTCATCCCACCCTCAAAATAGGAACATGTCAATTTTTGCTGAAAACTACACATTATGGTCTCAAATGTGTTACATGATTTACATGTAATGCCTCTTAATCAAAGTAAATGATTATGAAACAGTTATTTTTTTCTTACAGCTAACATCCAGATCAGGCAAAAGGATGAAGGCATCTCTGTGTACGCTCCCAGCCATGGTCTTCTTGAAGTCTACTTAGACAGGAACTCGTTTATGGTAAATGCAACATTAACTCTGAACTATCTAAGAATATTATATCTTATAAATATTACTTTTTTGCATAAATTAAATCCAGGCTTTTAACAGTGACCTCTGAGAAAAAAGATAAACATCAACTTTCAAGAGCTATGACACTTTTGATCAATTTGACAGACACTGTATATTTGATAGTCTATAATGTCTCATCTGATCTTGCCATGCAGGTTAAAGTTGTGGACTGGATGAAGGGACAGACCTGTGGACTCTGTGGAAGGGCTGATGGGGAATTCCGACAGGAGTACCGCACACCCAACGGACGAGTGACCAAGAGCGCAGTCAGCTACGCTCATTCCTGGGTTCTGCCAGCTGAGAGCTGCAGGGACTCCACTGGTGAGACACAACGTTCATTGGGGAATTACTTTTACAGAAACATCCTTTCTTAAATGACCCACCTGTTCTTGGGTCCGGCTCACTGCATATGGTTAAAGGAAGTATTTTAAACATATAATGATGCACTGAATCCATCAGAAATGATTATCAGCAACTTCTTCTTACAGAGTGTCGTATGAAGCATGAAACTGTGAAACTGGAGAAGCAGGTTAACGTCCATGGCCAGGAGTCCAAATGCTACTCTGTTGAGCCGGTGCTGCGCTGTCTGCCCGGCTGCTTCCCTGTGAAGACCACCTCCGTCACCGTTGGCTTCCACTGCCTGCCTGCTGGTGAGTGTGCAAGATATCACAGCTGGTTCAAGAGACAGAATATGAAATGTAGAGAAAAAATACACAATTCCTAATTGCTCTGCTCCCTTCACTTGTGCAGGTTCTGCCCTGAGTCGGCTCAACAGTCAGAGCAGCACCTACGATAATAGCGTGGACATGAGGGACGCAGCAGAAGCCCACCTAGCCTGCAGCTGCACCGCTCAGTGCGCTTAATGACACGTTCTGTCAGTTACTCACATCGTGTGTAGGTGTTGAATGTAATTTTGAATACAAACAAATTCTGAGAGTTATTTTCAATTATGGCAACTTCATAAAGCATTACTTAAAGGGAAAATGCACAACATTATGATAAATGTCCCTCCATCCTATCCTTGGCTGGATTTTGGTGATGTGAGAATGATCAGAACAATTTATAATAATGTTGAGATGTTGCTTGTGTGAACAACTGAAACTGTTGCTTTTTGCTTTTAATGTAACTGTTGTATACCATTATTGTTAAATAAATAAAAATGTCAATGTTGCAAAGAATTCAGTCACTGGGTCAAGTATTTCTTCAATTTCAACATTTTCAAATACTCCTAGAGTTGATTGTGGTAGAAAATAAGGAGTTTCCCTCACAATATACCATGACCGCAGTACTGCGTTGAGTACATTTCCTTTATAAGGAAAGTAGTTTAGTTTCCAGTTCCATAACATCACCCATGGTTGCAGAAATATTAAATTATAATTTTTGTCAATACTGCAGAAAAGTTTCAGCTCCAAAACATGGAAGAGCAACACTGTTTGCAAATGACAAAGCCATTTATTACAGTACTCACCTCTTCACTGGACAGTCCGGTTGAACTGCCGCTTCACCGTGTTTACCTGTATTTACCTCAGTGGTCTCCATTTTGATAAGGTGACACCAGTGCACAGGAGGGGACAGGTGAAGCTGTTCTGTTGACGAATAACTCAGTTTCCACAAGAGGCCAATAAAAGTCAAATGACAAGAAACGTGTTTCGAGAATGTATAATCAACGTTTTAAGAACATAAGATTGTCTAGAATACATCATGTCACATTCCTGTGTTAACTATTCTCATCTGTCAATATGAAGCTACTAAATAAACACATTCATTTAAAAAAGAAATGAGAGGAATTTACATTCATATAGACACCAGAGTCATCTAACCTGGTGTCAGCGTTCTACTACACATTATGCAATTTGTGTTCAATTTTACAGCCTTTCTTCCCTCTTAACTGCAACATCATACATCACCCACTACTAATGTAACTGCAACAGTTACTAGAAGACAATGTTATCAACCACATTTCTATATTAAACTATAGACACTTCACATTTAATCCAGTTTCTTATTGCATTCAGTGAAACAGCAGCATTAAATCTACATTCTAAAACATCGTACAAGTTCCCAAGTTCAACATGATAAAATAAGCTGATAAGCTGTGATATAAATGGCAACATTTAGGCAGGTTTAGGTGCAACAGCGACCATTAAAAAGGGTCGACACATGATCTTTTGTGGCACAACTGCATTGCCAAAAAATACTAGCCTCAGTCCTAGATATAAGATATGACTACATGATTAGCAGTGCTACATAAATAAATAAATACAATTATCACATAGTCAAATTAATAAAACAGTAAGATAATAAAAAACTACTAGATTGATCATATTCTCTCAGTCACACTGAGCACACAACACTAGCAGCTAACCAGAACTCTTGTTTAGCTTTGACTGTTGCCATTTAATCATTTGACAGCCTATCTGCAAGTGTTTGGCATTCATATGCCAGGTGTATTTCTGAAATATCACATATTTGTCCATAATAAATGGACATTAACTTTAATTATGAATCACATGATGTTTTTTGGCTTCATATAGAGCTGTTCTTTTCCTTTGTGAGTGTGTGGCGGCTGTGGTCTTCACTGTCGTTCCACTGTTTGTGCTGAACTGGAACATTTCCATTAAGAAAGATGTTTGATTCCTCAACATGTTCAGTCTTCCTCTTTGGTTTGGTTGAGCTGGAAATCAAATATGGATGACCAGTTAGGTATACACAATAGCAGCATTCATTGACAGGTACATTCTTTCATGATTTTCATTATGTCACAAATCGCTGCACAAATAACGACACCGTACCTGTTTTCTGGGTTAAGGCAAAGTGTGCGATACAGGTCGGCCGTTGATGGCGATGTGACTGGCACACATCTGGGTGAGGTTGAGACGGGCGGGCATTTGATGAGCTTTTCTGGACCTGATGCAGCACTCGCTTTTGTTTCAGCTGTTAAGAAAAGATGAAACCTAATTGATCCTCGTCAGGAAATTGACTTAGTTATAATTTAATAATAAAAGCAGAAAAAAAGAATATAAACAAAACTGTAGCTCAAGTAGAAAAGTAAAAAAATAATAATAATAATTCAGGGAAATAAAGCTGCATCAGAGTTGTAGTATATAAGAATGTTGGTTATTGATAATCTATGAGTATCATTATAATTCAGTTTATTAAATACAGTTATTATTCAACAATCCATTTTGGAATTTGGATACTACATTGTATGTATGTGGACTGAGCCAGTAGAACACAAAGGAGCAGACACTCACATATTAAAAAGGCACTTTTAGACTTTGAAATCTGGGGTTTCTTTGAGTCAGCAAATGGACTCAAGTTTAAAAACTGGTGTTTAAGCCACGTCGCTCGATCGTCCTCGAAGGCCTTCCTCTGCAAGTTAACCAGATACAAGTCATCTCAAAAACAGTCCCACTTTGGACCACACAGATATCAGTAATCTCTGCACAGTGGGAAAAACTTGCTGTATTTCCTAAATTCTATTTCATACCTATTTTTGGAAAAACTATGTTTTATAAATCACCTCATGGCTAAGTCTTATAGCTGCTTCAGTGAAGTTCCTTCTCTCCCTCTCAAAGATCTTTCTCTGTTCCTCTAGAGTCGTCCACTCTTCTCGGAGGCGCTCCTTCTCCTGCAGCATGTAGCAGTCGCTCAGCAGGGATGCCGTCTCCTCATCACACGGAGAGCTCAGCTGCTGCTACAAGAAAGAGAACGGACATTGTTTGTTCGGCCATGATTTAATAAAAGGGGTGTTACACACTGCAACAAACCAAATAGTATCTTCCTCCAACATTTAAGTGCTCAGTTAGCGTAAAGTAAAACTACAATGGTCAAGCATGACAATGTTAAAGGTCAACTAATCCACTCTTACTCAAAATTGATTGATTTATTGTCTTAGCTATGTGACTTCAACTCTTGCCATTGAACTAATGAACTCTTCAGGGAGCTTAATGGTAAAAATATCAGGGTAAATTCAGTCTTACCTGCAGGAGCTGCTGTTGTGTTTGAATAAAGTCTTTGCACTGCTGGATCTCCAGTTTCAGTCTTTCCATCTCCTCCTCATGAGTCTCTCGGGAAACTGCATCAGTGTTTTTACTCTCGCCAAAATGAGCTAAAGAAGCTGAACACACAACCCAAAAAAATGTAATTTAACAATTAAATTGCGCATCTTCTACGTATTTTAAGATTCTATTCTACGATTTTAATGGAAGGTGGGGATCCAGTCTGGTATGTGATTGGAAAATTCAGTCTATGGTTTAGTTGCTGCTTCCATACAAATCCTGATGTACATACATAAATACATACATAAATTCTTTCATGTATCAAACAGCGACAGTGTGCTGCATGAACACTACCTTGGCTGTCCAATCGTTCAACGTGGGTCTTGAGTCTCCTCCACTGGAGGCGAATACTGTTGGTGAGCTTCTCCCGGGCATGAACGCAGTACAGCTCCACACTTTCTTTACTGGAATCAAACACTTCCTCTTCCTCCTCCGAGTCAGCCTGATCATGCCGATGAAAATATTTTTCAATCTACGGGAGGAACATCTGGCAAATCTTTGTTTTCAGGAATCTTTCCAACATGGTTGATAAAATACTGGCAGCAAAGTAGGAAAAAGTTGTTTAATAACCCCTGATAAAAGATCTACTGTATAATGTCTAGAGCTGAAACAATTCATCCATTACATCGAATACTAAAATGCATCCACTGAAATTCTTTACATCAAGGCTCCGTTTAATCCATATAACTATATAGCACACTGTTTTGCACGGACATTTTTTACTGTCGTACATCGTGCTTACGCTGTGAACACGACGTGATTATAATAGCGCTGATTGCAAAGTGGAGGAAGAGAGAGAGACTAGCAAGGGACGAAGAAGAAAGTGTCCAAAGTACGGGATTAATTCAAGATAAAGAAAACAACAACTCTGTATTGTCATAAGTCCGTCCACTGTAAAATGAAACTTGTGTCACCTCTGCAACAGCGGCATCAACGGCACCTGATCAGAAAGCACCCGTGTTCTGACAGCGGACCACAGACAAGGTAACAGTAACAGCAACTATAGCATTTAACTGAAATCATGATTGATTGTTGAGTTGAAGACAAAGTAAGCCGCAGACCTTAGCTAAAAATCTTGACATGTGCATTTGTTGTTCTGCTTTTTGGGCCGTCAGTTGTAACCTCACAGTCATGAGTTAACTGGGTGTCGGGGAGCTGCACCTTTTAACTCACCTCCAGCTCTCTCTATAGCTCAAACAATTCCTGCTACCTGCGTGTGCTAATTCATCCTTTCACCCATATTCTTTTTCTTTATAATTGGGATCTTTATAATAACAAACAACAGCTGTTTCGTGTGCAGGATCGCTCATTTCACATTTCATATGTGTTTTCTTGACATTAGGTGGTTTGGAGACCAGTGTCGGGTGACCCAGCCTGTCAGCTCCTGTAGTGTGTGATCCCCTGTCACCGATCAGTCACGTAGTGTGAACGCCTCAGCGACTTAAAGACTCCCGTCACAAGACGGCAAATTGTATAGTATGAACAGCACGGCCATCGGCCGACGTTGAAAAACTTGTGGTCTTAGCTTTAAGTATAACTTGTAGCACTCTGCGATGTTTCTGTTTGTAAAGCAGCTGTCTGGTTGTTGGTCTGTTGATGTTGTTGGTCTGATGTTTGCTGTATGCCACACTATGAATTTCCAAAAGGACCAATAAATATCTAGGCCTATCACCTATAAACGTGCACAGGTGATTCCGTTACCGGTGGGGCGCCGCCACCGTAAAGCTAAAGTACTTCTTAAATAATCTATAGAAGCTTTGAGGACTAAAATCATTGTTAGCTGGAGCCCTAATAATGTCTACATGCAGTATAACATCACATATATTCAACTTGAGAAATAAATGGGGAATGAAGTGAGAGCAGTGACTTAGAATGAGAGAAAAGAGAAATCTTATCCTACCTGTATGCCATCATCTTGTTGATGTTTGTCACCTTTATGAGTTGGTTTCCTTGAACTTAGAATGGACACAATGTCTTTTTTCATCTGCTGCAACACTTTCTTTAACTCTGCATTTTCCAGCAGCAACTCCCTTTGTCTGGTGTCGTAGTCGCTGAGCAGAGTCTTATACATCTCCCCCTCATGCCTTGGGGATGAGAAAGACAATCATCTTATGTTTATTCATCCGTTTTAAACTCATGTACATAACACATCTACAGAGGAAATTCATTAAAGCTACAGTAACTTGCAGGATTCAGCAGCACCACAATGTCCATAGCCTATGTTCCTAAAATAAATCTGTGTCACCTAGAAAACTGACAAAGGAGCTGATGTGAAACTTGCTTGAGATGTAAAAGTAGGATGAATAGCACATTTCTTATTTCTGTTTATTTATAAATATAAACACAAATATTCATATATACTGCAAAAATGACTAGGCAAAAAAAACATACAGTAAGAAGTGAATTTACTTTGCCTCTGTCTTTTCAGTTTTCCAAAGGCTTCTTTTCCCATCAGCTCTTCCAATGTTGTTTAATACATCAATTGCTGGAAGCAAGAATGACAAATGGAAAAAGAAATTAACAGAAATTAAAGAGTCTCAAATGTAATGTAAATTTTAATCTTGTGTTTAAAGAGGTTTGTTTAATTTTAAAATATTAAAGGTTGGGGAAAAGACTGAGGATAAATGGGGTTTTCATAAACCTTGTTTCCTCTCCTTTTTGTCAACCAGAAGTTGATTTAAGCGCTCCTTCAGCTTGTTAAATTCTCTTTCTTTCCTTTTCATCTCATGATTGTACTGGCTGGCCCGGCTTGCAATTATGTTCTGAAGTTTTTGAACCTGGCAGGGGGGGAAATAAAACAAGTCTTTTCTAAGGGAAAAAAACATGCCTGTGGATTCACTAAGCATTGTCTGCAGGCAGTAATTCCAAAGAAAGTACCTCTTCTTTTTCATTTTTCAGGCAGTTTTGCAAACTCTTCACTTTCAGCTGTAGTTGTCGTTCTCTCTCAAGCAGGCCCGTGTTCTCTCTTTTGGACAGTTCAAGCTGCTCCTATGAACAACAATGACATGGACATTAAATAGGTAATTTTTTCAGTATAGACAAGCAACTCTTGAGGTGCTTAATGTGTGGTTACACATCTGTTATATTTTAATTAGAATACAATATTAATATGGAGAAATCACTAGGTTTAGATGTTATTGTACCTTTAGTCGTGTGCTGGTGAGCTGCAGGGAGTCCACATTGCTGCTGGACTTAAGCTGCTCCAATTCCATGTTTTCCAGGGTTCGGAGGTCTCTGCGGTGCAGCTGAATCAGGTCGTACATGCAGTTCAGCACAGCCACGACATTCATCTCTGAGCTGCCGCCTGACTCCATCCAAACTGGTGGCAGGCCAAGAGATGACACCTCCTGTAAAAAGGTGGGTAAAGGGAGAAAAAAAATATGGAGCAACAGATGTTGCTCAGACTGAAACCTGGGACACTGCAGTCATAATGTAGCCATCATAGATTATTAGACACAAGCATTTACATATCAATAATTGTGCAAATAATACATCAAAGACACATGCAAGGTTACTAACCTGATTGATGTGCGATAGACATTCTTGCACGTTGTTCTCTGTGCAGAAGGTACTGAGCATGAAGGATTTTCTGTGCAGTGACAGCGATGATTGGCTAAACTGTCTCAAGGGGGATGTTCTACATTCAAGAGAGCTCCTGCGAATATCCTTGACTTCTGGAGGAAAGAAACATACAATATACAAACTTAGTAAAATAAAATACAGTATGGCCTATGCTGATTTGTTAATGCAAATAAAAAAGGACAAATACAGTAATAACGTTACATAAATTGAGGTTACTTTTAGCACAAACTAAGAATAGCATTCATCTGCCATTTGTGTTAGCTTACCCTCTTCCTAACTCACAAGGTTTGATACAAAGCACAATAAAGAGATCAGTGTGTACTTCAGTTCAACTAGCTAATGAGGATGCCAACATAAAGTTATAATCCCCAAAAAAATCATTGTACAGTTTTTGAAACAAGGTGCTGATGTTGAATGATTTTTTGTTTATTTGTTTACTAAACAACTGTATAACAACCAACTGTTCATTCACAGTGCATATTCACTGGTCTTCAAAAATGTGAAAATCTAAACTCACCAAGGGAAGACTCGGGCATTGTTGCAGTGCAGCCTTCAGGCTACGTGACTGGATCATCTGCTACATGTGCAGGATACACAAAGCTCGCCACAAGATCCACCTACGCACTCCGCTCCTGAAATAGAGGATCAGATTAGCAGTGCCCATTCAATATAGTCTGGAGTGTGCTCACAGCCATCCTATAGATTATTAGCAATCTTCAATTAGAAAATGTGTTTACACTGTCTTTTATGAAGCTTATTTTGATTGTTATGTTGATCTCGTTGTTGCTGTTGTTTTGTTTTACACAACTGACACTGCAGGAGTATTTAACAGGTTACAGGATGGGACCAGGCCGGGATCTTATCTCAATGCTCTTATCATCAGCTGATCACACTAATCCCAGACAGACAGTGCGGGGATTTGTCTGCAGAACCACACAATCAGAAACATAATGAAAACATTTTCCCTCCTGTGGGAATAATGCCTATGTTTTCAACAAATAGACACGATATGCATATATTACTGAAAACGTATCGTATCATGTACAACTCATCCTGGAACAGCAACTGTCAGAGCATGAGCAAAAGCTGCATTTAAAAAGTGAATATGTATTTTATGAAGAAGATTTTTTATTTTTTCATTCCTTTCCATCACAGGAACGCTGTGACTCTTCATTAACTCTAGGGACCTACCCTTTGGTTTCAGTGATACTTAATCAGCCTGGTGGGGACAGATGGCGAGCCGACAGCCACACAGCTTAACAAGACCCTGCCTAGACTGACTGACTGACTACTCAACAAGTATTAACCTTTAAGTCAATCGTCAAACTTCTTTACAGAATAAAATCTACAAAGGGAAAACTCCACGTAAGCACTTCCAGAATGTACTTTAAAGTTTGTGGTGATTATGAAAAAAATACTGGGGAATGGAGCACAGGCTAAACTGCCCACACTCAGTTTCCAGGTAGACCTACAGTAGCTAAACTAATGCAGTCTAATACAACAGCTGTGCAATAAATCCTCCCTTAATAAAGGTTATAATGTTCAGTTTTTCACCCTCATTGATGCAAATGGGGTGAGCAATAAAATGTACCCACCTCTCAGTACAATGTTAATACAGTATAGTTCAAATTGCACCACAAATTACAGTCTCCAAAATGACCTCTCTAAAGGAAGGAGCAAAACTAAACATTATACACTTTCATGAAGGTAGGATTTATTGCAGACTGTTGTAGTAGATTGCATTGTTTTTGGCTAGGAGTACCTAATAAACTGACAAATTATTTGATAAATTCAAATAATTGGTTTATAAAATTAACTTTTTGTCCACCAGCTAATGGCTAGTCAATGTTCAAACAGTACTAGACACTCAATAGATTATCATTGGGGGTTTTTTTGGCTGGAGAGTGAAGTAACCAGCCATTTGCAGATTTTACTAGCATTTGGCTGGTAAGTGGTGCTAATTTTGCACCCTGAATGTAATGTTAACGTTATGAAATGTAAGTTAACTTTAATTTAAATCTAAGCAACTCTCTCATTGCTGGGACTGGTCAGTAAAGGTTATAACACACTGAGAATATTTACTAGGTTACCTTACTTCTATATGCCTTCTGGCAGATAAGTATGCTAAACAAACTAGTTTCTGTCACACTACTTCAGCTAGCTTTTAAAGTTACAGCTTACAAGTGGACTGCGAGTTAAGCTAATTAACGTTACATACAGACAACCTTGGAAAAGTCTGGAACAAATGTAACGTTAGCTAGAAGTTATGTTGTCAGTAATAATGTGTAACCTAGTACTCAATCAATAAATCATGTTTTGTTCATAACGTTCATAAGCAAGGCAAAGGTCCACTGCAGACAGTGTTAAACTAACCACACGTCCCACCGAATGCCCCGCCTCCTCAAAACAACCTGACATTGAAGCCGAACGACTGGCTATCTTCTCAGCCAAACAAGTTGTTGACTAGTTACGAAAAACAGGCGTTAAAAATGATTATTTTATAAAAAGCAAACAGCAAACTGTTTCAGATACTTACTTCACGTTTCAGTTTGTAATTTAGTTCCCAAATGCTCCCTGCTTCTCGAGGCAGCAGCTCCTTAATCCATGTCGGTCCAATTGACTGTACACACCACTGAACGCAATCCAAACAGCACTCTAATTGGCCGACTCGTTGTCTAGCAACCGAGCAAGGCTCAATGTGATTGGCCCTTGCTATTTCGGCTGTTCAACTGAAATAATTTTTGTAAAGTGCCGTTTTAATTATGCTGGTGTTATTATTTAAAATACTCTCATGGAGAAGGTGTTGAATATATTTTTTTCCTTTTAGTAGAGACATGATACTTTGAACTTTGGTCATTATTAAATAAGCACTGTATTTATAAGGCTACTTTCAGAAATGCTATGGGGAAGGGGCAAACATTCAAAAATGTTTTATGTTTCTGACATAATCCAGTGAACGTTATGTACTGTATTTTTCTACTATTCAGCATTTGTACATACATATAACGGATTAATAAAAGTATAACTTTAAAGCAACTTTAATGACATTTATATGATCACAGAACATAATACAATAACAACAATAATATAGCTCATTACACTGCACAGTAAGCATGCCTTACAAAAACTACTACATTCTTATTTTACAAAAGTAATGACTTTATTTGGCTACATCTGTGTGTATAAAATATATTCGGCATAAACAAGGCATGCAACATTTTGAAAATTCAAGGCAAATTCAAGCTACATGTGTTTTCATTTGGAAAACACAATTAATTTATTTATTAATTATACCTGTGCTTCTTTCCTGCTTAGACATATGTGTATTTACTCCTGTGTAAAAGGCTAAACTCTTTCAGATGCCAGTTCTTAGTCAAAATGTTTGAAATGTAAGAAATCAGACAGAATTTATCTTTGACTCTGATGAAGACCCAGTCGCATTAAAAGATTAGTCTGTTTGCACAATTAAATGCTGCGATTTAATCAGTGTGCTCCAGTCTCTGTTTTTCCCTTGGATCTGGGAGTTCTTTGAAAAGTTTTTTTTTACTTATAACAGAGTTCTTTGCATTTTTAAGCAGTAAATATCTCCTTTACTTTTAATTTATCAGAAAAGTCACAAAAATGCCTCACATTGCAAAAATACAAATAAAGCTATGAAAGCTATGAAAACAAACTATAAAAAATAATAATGTGTGATTACCTCAACTGGCATGTTTCAGTGCATATCAACAAGTGCAAAACAACAACAAATATATATATTTGTTTATATACACAACCATAGTAAAGAACATATTTTCTTAAATATTGTGCCTATCTATTTATTTCTACAAATTTTTGTCAGAGGTGTTTGCTTGATGAAAAACACTTTTGAACACTTAACTGGTAACATCTATTGGATTTACAGTTCAGACATGAATGATCAACTGTTTGTTTATCCTATATCTGGGCATTTAACCCTAAAATAGCTCTCCTTAAAACAATTAAATTGCCCGACACAAAGCCAGAGCAGTTTTCATACAGTTATTTTCCGATTTAAGCCTCCATTAACCCAGATCTAGTCACTAACTGGCACTGGGATTCCTCTGGATCGAGGTGTTCTGAGCAGTGGGTCTGTGTAATCATCTCTCTTTGCTTCAAGCCACCATGTTGTCATATCCCCTTTTCCCTGTTGGGTCAAGAAAAATGAGATACAGGGTGCATGAGAGAGAGAAGAGTCATATTGCAAAGCATGTGTGTGTCCCTTTGAATTTTAAATAAAGCCATTAGGGTCTGAGGGGGGGCACAGAGCAGCAGCTGAGGCCATGTTTTAGCAAGACATACCCAGTGTCAGCAATGCATGCCTTCTCTCTTGGGACTAAGAAGTAAACCCCTCCCCCATAATTACACTTGCACCATCCAAAAAGAGGTCTTAGGTTACAATGCAAATAGAAGCCAGTAGAACTGGATAATACAATACTTCCCTGGAAAAGAAAGCAAATGCCAGACACACCCAGTCTCATTTTACTCAGAGGGAAGTCTTGAATTTCCTGTGATCTTTTCAAATCTCAGCCTCATAAATCCCTTGTCTCTTTCAATCACTTGGATTTGATTATTGTTGCAGCTGGAATTTGCTGAACTCAACCTTCTCTTCAGTGTTTTGTGTCGAGAAGTATGTTTTCCAAGTACAAACTAAAGCTACAGAACAGCTATAGGAAACTCAACATACAACTGTTCTGTTGATGGTCCTTGCTGATGGATTTGCCACTACAGCCTGCGAAATATCTCAACATTCTTAGACACAGGTTATATATAACATCTAATATATGAATATAATGTTACCTTCACTGAAAGTGTTCCTCTGCATGTCAGAATATAACCTCTGAGTGTGTGAAGCAGGTTAGCTGTGGCACCACTCACCTGGATCTTCAGAGCTAAAGAAACACACAGTATGTGATGTTACATAGTAATATGAACAATGTGTAGCACTTCTGTCTTTTTGCATTATGTTGGTGCGTCATCATGTGCAAAATGTACTGCACGTTTTTAAAACTTTGATAAAAGAAATCAACATATGACGCATTTTGCTGCACAAATATTACATTTCAAACCAAATTGCTAATATAGTATGAAATAGATCAATTAAAATTAGTTTGTGTTGTAAAGTGTGAAATAAAACATTATCTTATATAATTTAGAGTATATTATTATACTGTGAATGGTTGTGTCACATCATTGTAGTCACTTTAATACAGATTGCACTGAATATTTATAATATACAACATTTGTATCTATAGTTTAGTTCCCCACATGTTACAGCACGACAGACATGTACTAAAAATGTAGTGCTATACTAACTTTAATAATACATAATTCAAAAAGTACAAGGCGGTATAATATCTGTAAGGCGTGTCTGTAGTGTAACACAAACTCACTCCAAAATTGGGATGACTTAGCTTTAGCTTCATCTCATGTTTAGTGTAAGATTATATTTATCTTTAAAGTTCAAACTTTTGTTTTTTACTGCTGAGCCTACAATAAGGGCCCACAGTCACTCAGTGCTTTTGCTTTTCCATTGTCCCACAAGCTTAATGCAGAGGATTAGGTGCTTGGTGAGCACATTCTTCACGTCGTAACTCTATCGTGTTGTGCTGGTGAGCAAACACAGAGACAATCCTGTTTGGCACAATAGGAGCAGCGCGAGCACTGGCCAAAGGCTAATTCTGAACTGCCATTGAAGCCAGTTACAACAACACTGCAGACATACTCTTGAATCAGTGCAGTAATAGAGAACACACAAGTAATGTTGGAAGATAAAAATTAAATTAACCTAAGATTTTCTGAGACCAACTGTTCCACTTTGAGACATTAATTGGATGAGAGGCAGTGTGTCTAATCCTGCATTACCTTCACTTGTTGATTCCATGCGTGAAGCTGTGTTGACAGTGTCCCCAAATAGGCAGTAGCGGGGCATTTTGGTGCCAACCACACCAGCCACAACAGGACCTGGCAGAATAAATAGCAGTGATTGTAAGCAATAGCCTACTTGTGGTTGATAATGTTGCATACTATAAAACATCAATTGAAAGTTGAGTCCCAATTAGATGACTGTCCCTTTTACAGGCCTGGTGTGGCTACACATTGTGACAAATAAATGCAGGTCTCAGTTAGGCACCTGGTCTTGTTTTTATAGAAGTTCTTTGGATGTATACAACCTTTTGAAGCCCACCTGGTAGCCCACTTGAGTTGGTTCTAAGCTGCCACATAGTGTATAAAAATATGAATGGTACATATGTCCATATGGACATGCTACACATCGTTAGATGGAATGTATGCGCCACAATTCAGTTGTTAAGTTCATTTTAGGGGAGCCATGTCCACCAAAGTATAATTCATTCAGATTTACTGGCATGACATGGTAAACAAGAGAGACGAAAAAGAAGTGGTGGCTCCCTTTGAAGCAGTCATAAAGTTTAAATGTGTCTGTTTCATGTTTATTAATACTCCTTTAGTCCTTAAGGGTCCACAGATCAAAAATGTATCCATGTTGAAATAACAGCAGTAACCGTTATTTCATCCTTAAGTAGTCTGGTATTTTGATATGAGGCTATCTCTCTAAGCAAAATCAAATGAATGATTCGTAATTGATATGTTATTCAATTGCCTAATTTTTATTAAGTAAGTAATTAAGTAATGTTCATACTGGTTTAAATAAACAATTTGATAGTATCCTCTTTCCCAACTTTGCTGAGCAAGTGTTTTGTGGGAAAGGAATTAAAGGTCTGTCCAAAATATTGGCAGGGTGAGATCAGTGATTAAAGCTAATAAAAGCCTGGGCCAATCATTTAAGTTTTATGGTATATGACATTGCAGAACCATGATGATGTATTTGCAGAAGAAACAAGTGCAATATTCAAATCACAAAAGCTGCAATTTTTTGGTGAAGGCAAAATGTGTGACAAAAACAGCATTATAATGAAGAACTGTGCTAGTGCTGCAGAGATGCCCCGGGCTACAAATCCTGTTCTCCAGATGTAAGTAATATGTTTGTTTGGAACAGACCCCAAAAAATATCACATCATCATGACTGTAATAGTTCTTTCAGTGAAAATGAAATGGTGATGCAAATACGGTGTGATCACAATGCAAATTTTAGGGTGGTGTGGGTTAGGGCTTAACTGGTAACCCCTTAACCACTAACGCCTGTTAAATCTGTACAAAATAATCAAAAATTGGTTTTGCACAGAGGTCAGGCTGTACATGTGTTGACACATCTTTTTTATTACTTTATCGAGTATGTCAGTTTTTTACTTAGAATACATCTAATTCATGTTGTCACGTTTTAGAGAATCAGCGCTGGTGGACTACCCTGTTTTATCATGACCAGACCTTCCTGAAAGGCAGTGTTGGGCAAGCTACTTGGAAAATGTAGTGAGCTAAGCTACTAGCTACTCTACATTAAATGAAGCTTCACTACACAGAAGCTACCCCCCAGTGATATGTAGCAAGCTAAGCTACAGAAATGTGGCAAAAGTAGCTTAGTTACATCTAAGCTACTTTTAATTTTTTAATAGTTTATAGTTAGGTCATTTATATATAAA
>JAPMOB010206133.1:0-23262 GCA_029875015.1 Lepomis gibbosus | reverse complement strand
GACTAAAATATTAATTACTTATTCAATATGTTTAAGTGAATGGTATTTTTAAAACATTTTAATCTGTTTTACGCAATTTATAGAGAAAATTAATCAATAAACTGCATTTAAGGAGGGGATTGTGACATTATAGACAAAAATATGAGATAATTATTTCTAAAAATCCAAAAGATAAGCAAATACATTGTATATAAAACATTTATTTTACTAAGAACTTGTAAAAACTGTTAAGCATGTTAAGGAAATGAATTAATTTTAAATTAATTTGACATTGACATTTTGTAAGGCCACAGACATTTTATGTAGCTGAAAAAACACTAAAATAATTTAATTTGAA
The DNA here is from genome assembly GCA_029875015.1 of Lepomis gibbosus. Classification (NCBI taxonomy): domain Eukaryota; kingdom Metazoa; phylum Chordata; class Actinopteri; order Centrarchiformes; family Centrarchidae; genus Lepomis; species Lepomis gibbosus. Next base: position 22,925 of record JAPMOB010206133.1, on the reverse strand, counting down.
AAAAATTACATTATATGTGTACACGTCATTCTTAATGTTTAAACAATGCAATAAATGTTTTATTTTTTTGTATTTTAAAATTGGCCTGTTGAAAATCCTTCATTGACCTCATTGACCCAGCTACAGCTGGTTAGCTTAGCATAAAGCTAAGTCTTGAAACGGGAAAATAACTAGCCTGACTGTCTAGGTAACACAATCCGCCTACCAGCACCTCTAAAGCTCGATAATAAACACTTTACATCTCGTTAATGTTAAAAATAAAAGCCCAGTGACTGTGAAAGAGAAAAGAGAAAGAGATGAGATGACTGTGGCTTCTCACAATACTTGGGTTCAGGAAATCACCACCCACTACTGAAGTGACGGGTCAAGTCACAAAATAGTCCTGAATTTCCAGTTAAGACTTCTTCATTGCTAAATTGTGGTTGGTGTGTGTAGTTCTGAAATGAGGAATAATATACAGAGTAAGGAAACATATATCATTATAAAGAACTAAGTGAGAAAATACATACACACAACTATACTACAGCCTCATGGTGGCACTACAAGACCACAGTGGTGCCAGCTAACCACTTTTACACACTAAATTATCCTTCCAAATAAAACAGTTGACAGCTAGGCTGCTATTAATAATAAAAGGGCCATTCAATGTAATTAAGCACAGGCTCAACACATATACAACTAGCACTGTAGTACTCACTTGCTCTGAAATGGGCCTAATTGGTATAACCGTAGCTACAGTGAACTAGAACAAATAAATATTATTATTCCCAAACTATATTAATATGAGACTTAAAGTACTTACAGTTCAATGGATGTACACAACGGTTGGAAATAAAGGCATTACCACACCCAGTGAATGACAGTTGGAGTATTTCCTGACAGGGAACAGTTATGCTAAGATAAGCTAACCTGCTGCGGGTGTTAGCTTAGCTGAGAGACTAGTATTAATTCTTCTCACTAATTCTCTGCAAAAAAGCAAAAGAAGCATCTTCTCCCAAATGCAAAACCATTTCATTACAACTTGGTTGTTTGGATATTCAGTTTGCCTTTCTCCGCTATCTCTGTTTATCTGTTATCCCAATTGTAACTGCTGTTCTGTGATTTTTTTCTTTCTTTTTCTCTCTCCAGCATGCAGTTTAACAAGCAAAGAGCCACAAGTCTGCACATATTTTTGCACCACATTGTACTGTGTTCCTGTTTAGGATGAGTTTTACTTTGTTGTTAGCACACTGACAGCTTTATGTCTTTTTGTGTTTCCCCTGCAGTTGGGAGGATGTGGTATATTGGGGGTTGGAGTCTGGCTCTCAGTGACCCAAGGAAACTTTGCCACCTTGTCATCATCCCTTCCCTCGCTGTCAGCAGCCAACCTGCTCATTGCAGTGGGGACCATCATCATGGTGATCGGCTGTCTGGGCTGTGTGGGAGCTGTCAAAGAGAGCCGTCCTCTGCTGCTGACGGTAAGTTATTTGCCAGGATGGTTTCTGATGCTATTGCTGACTTTAAACACAAGGCTGTTATTGTGATGATTCCACAGTATACATTTTGTTGTTGTTGGCCTAACAAATAACATGACAAACCTTTCATGATCTAATATACTTTGACAATCTCATACAGTATGACTTTCTGTTTGTACACTCTATCACCGATTGATAGGACAGGTGATTTAACCTGTATGCATTTCATGAAAGCTGTCACTTTTGCTGTTCTAAACAGCTGCTGCCTGCGTGAGCTTCACTAATGACAAAATCTTGTACACAAGAGGTCTTTCATTTTACATTTGAAGTTTGTGTTTGTTAAACAGAAGTAGAACTGCACAGTTATTAATTAACAATCACCATGTCTTTATGGACAAAGGAAAGATTGCATAGAACTTACACAAAGAAAATCTGAGGAAGCAGTTTGAGGTTGTTAGATATGTTGCTGCAGTATACTATGTAAAAGGTGGCGTTATAAAGGTTTTTATGTCTGACTAATGATCGTTAAAGATACTGATAACAGCTCTGTATTTTAGCATCTAATGCTAATATTAGCTTCACAGACTGATGGTACACATTGTTTCACAGCTGCCAATGCTGAAGGCCAGGATTCAGAATATTTAAGCTTTAAACAATAATATGACATGTTTATTATATTGTTGTTTAACTGGGACTACTGACAAAGAGCAAGCTGCCAACTGCTTGTCTGAAAGTGACGTGATGTGATTAGCCAATGCCATTTATCTAGAGGAAGATCCACCATTGCAAAAAGACTATCCCTTACAACAAAATAATGCAGTTCTTGAGGGAAACCACCTTTGACCAAGTTTTAACAGTACAGACACAGGCAAGTTAAAATACGCCTAGAGTTTTCCTGTGTGGTTTATTGACAAACCTACACAATTAACATTAATTACAATGGTTATAACAATAATTTTCACCTTCAGGTAGGGAAAACATTGTTAAGTATGTTTATCAGGGCCTGTCCACAGCTTGTTGATCCATTGTTTCAAAAATGACACAACTTTATTGACTGCAAAATGGGCTGTTATGGCTGCAACATAATCCTTGGTATGGAACATTATGGAAACGATCCCTACCGAGGTCGACCTTTTTGTTTAACCAAATACAGAAGACTGTATGTTGGAAACATGAGTCAGTAAGCCATCTTACTCTTTAACAAAAGACATATATAAAAATTATAATTATCCTTTTACCAAGATAACCTACATAACATAAACAAGTTGTACATGTTGTACCATCTCTCCTCCCCTTAAAGGCAATAAAGGGGTGCTGATGATTTCTTGCTATTTCCTGTTGCCACAATGGAACTTGTGAAATTGTTTTTCACAGGACAGCTTCCAGATCATCATTTCCATCACTGCCTAAACATTCTTTATCACAACTTGTCACATATGGACGCTTGGTCATCCGGTCTAGTTAGCAATAATAAACATGCAATGTCAGATAAAATTTTCAAAATAACTTGGTGGTTAATGTTGTAAAACTTTGCAATTTGGTTAGGTTTAGGCAACAAAACTACTTGGTTAGGTTTAGGAAAAGTTCATGGTTATGCTTAAAAAACCTAACTTACCAAAATTAAGGGGCAGTAGTAGTTTTTCAATGAAATAACATTTCAGTCAGGACAACTTTCATTAAAGACTGATATTGCAGAATTATAGTTATGGCTGGCTGTATGGCTCTGTTGTCAGATCACCGTGCCCATCCTCATGCCTATGTGGAAAGCATAAGGCAGTGAGAGCAAACCTCTCTGCCCTTCCATGTGCTTACGTGGAAAAGCCATAAGGTAGGGAGAGCAACTCCCTGCCCATCCATGTGCATACATGGAAAGCCTGAGGAAGAGAGCTGCAGTAAAGAACCTTTAACCTTTAAAATAAACAGTAAAACAACACAAAACATGGCAACGCTTTCAGCTTCTAAGTTTGAAGTCAGGTCTTGTACAGCCCATGGCAATCCGTCTTTGAACCGTTATAAAGCTTGTTACGGTTGTGGAACTTTTGAAGCACTTTATTAATTTAACAAGCCCTGAATTTTGCGGTTATCGCGACAGCCCTACATCCCGCACACAAACACATACATGTGGGGTCACTCGCACAAACAGTGGCAAGCACAGAAATATGTCGTGGAAGTGAAGGTAAGTAAGGTAAGTTACTGCAGTATGTGCAACAAATCCTCAAGAGTAAAACTTTGTCAATTCATCCATTAAACGAGCATAACATGTAGATGGGGTTAATTGATCCGCTCTGTCCATGTCTCTCATCCTCATATTATTAAAGCACACTGCTGTCTGTAGTCTAACTTTTAAGATGACATTACCATAATAGCTTCAATTTGCACATTGTTACCTGAAGTGAATCACGCAGAGACAGAGGGAAGAAGGACATGAGCTAGCTGCCTGAACTGCATCTGTGTGGCTCTATCTGCGCACAGCGACATGACGCCCAGAGTGCTACAGTGCGGCGGCGCATGTTATCATGTTTAATTCTATTTGGCCAAATTTATTCCCCAATATACTTCCAATAAAGAGATATGCCCAATCGGCCAATATTTGTCGGATCAGCAAATAATCGTGCAACCCTGAAAGGTGGAGCTGGAGTGGTGGTGGGTTATGAACTTTTTGCATAGGAAGCAGCAGGGACAGGCAGGTAAGGCTAGGCACCTTGTCTAGAATTTGCCAATGAATGCTAAGAGAGGAATTAGCTGAGCCGCCTGCTGATGTGCTGCTGAAGATGGCTGCTATCAGCTGATATGCTGGAATGAGCAGAGCTTGACCTTGTTGCTTGTCTGAACTAATGCTATGCTTAATTAATAAATCAAATTTTTACTGTGTTTTTATTAATTGGCTGTAGCCTCACTTAGAAATGATGCACATGCCTATTTTCTCTGTTGCTTGGAATAGCCACTATTCTGCTTTTACTGTGAAGCATCGGGTCGGGATGTAGCCCCATGCGCTCCTCTGCGCCTCTCTCTGACTACAGCCGCCGCCGACACCTCTGCATGAAAAAGGCTGGATTCATGGAGAAGGTCACATTAGCTCGTCGGCTAACGCAGAGCAGTTGCTAACAATCTCCGGTGCATTCTATGCCACAAAGGCTCCGCCCTCTACTGGACTCTATGGGTATTATCTCCTTCAATCACACACACGCACTTGTCCACTGAATTTTTATTGTGCACGTAGCCGACAAATAGGACGTCGCTACCATGCATGATACATGCGTGACGTATAAATAGCAGTGTCCCCTGCCACTTCTAGAATTTCATCTTTGCACCCAGATGAGTCCAGCCAGTCCACAAGCTGCTAATAGAATGGCAAGGAAATGGCACAATGCAGCATTAAACTGTAACGCTGCATTTCCAGCACGCTCACAAGGACACGCACGGGCACGTTGCAAGCTCACCGGCAGTGAAAGTGTGTTACATCAACAGACACGCAGCCCTACATCTCTTTTGCCGAGCGGTGAGCAATGGACATATACATAATATTTTTAACGCTGCGTTAACATGAAATAAATAATTGTCGGCATTAATTAATTAATGCGTTAACGTGATAATCCATAAATAAAAATTATATTTTTCATAGTGAACTCCAGGCATCCATGGGCTTCTGGGATAAAACTCCACTGCAGTTTATGGACCATATGGGGACCTAGCTTTGTTGTCAGATCTTAAATCAACCCCAGAACTCCTACTGACATGCCTGCTCTTTTTTTAATTCCGTTTAACGTCTGGAGATATTTTTAACAGCTTCAGTAATTTCAGTAGACCAGCCCCTGCTTTTTTGTTTGGGGGTTTAACAGCTGTTGTCGGTCATGGTGAAATACTCACAACACTGTTGTAATCAGAAAAGAGAAGTGCAACAATGCATGACCATTACCATGTTTAAACCAATGGGGTCAAAACAATGTTTATCTTCTATAATAAAAGAATCTCACTCATATATCACTTATGTACTTGTTTTCAGTAGATTTACTACAGAATTCAAAAGTGCTTAAATAGAATCATAACAAGTGCAGATGCTGTACACTTCGACATGGCAATGATTTAAATAAAATTAAAAATAAAATGTTGTTTTATATGGATTGTATAATTGCATTTCCAGTGATCAAATCTCTTCCATTTCAGTCAAAATTGCATTTAAATATGTGTGCTGGTTATTTTAAAAGCTACAATAACAGTAGAAATGGGGAAATGTCAGCATTTAAATTTATGGAGAAGCTACAAACGCAAACACAACAGTTTCAAAGCTGTAAAGGACTTCCTATTGTTCAATATTATAATGTATTTAAATAGATATAAATAAACCTAATGTGGACCATAGTCAAGATATCATAAAAGTATTTTTCTAAATAAACCCAACCTGTTGTGCAGAAAAAATTTTTAAGAGCTGTGTGCCATGATGAATTTTGATAAGATATGAGTTGACTGATCTGAATTTGCCATGGGATACGAGATATATACTTACTAATATGCAAAGCAGGGCCCAGGAACTGTTTTACATCAAATATCAAACATTTTTATGCTCTTATTTGTACACATTTTGAGCGAAGCTCCAATTTCAAACAAGGCCTCCCTCATAAAGTGTGAACCCCGGATCCTCACAAGATTGAAATATTTTGATAAACAAATAAGATTGTGTAATCAAGCGCTGACACTGCGTAGCATTTATCATAAAGAATAATTCTGTGTGGGGACAAAACAGCATTAATCATTAGAAAAATGGCACTGCAGGAGTAAGCAATTATGAGCTCTGTGGGAATAAGTGTGAATGTCGTTAGCATGATCCATGACATTTTCCCCACAGTGACCTGACGAATTCCTGCACTCTGTCAATATAATGAGAACTGGTGAATTATAAGTCTGCTTTAATGAGTGACAGAGCATTTCGTTCCTCATGGAGATTAGAAAAGACTTCCTTCAAATTTCAGGGCTAATTAGCATGTTGATCACTGATAAGGGACTGTAATGTTGCTGTGAGATATTTGAGGAATTACTGTTGCGCTCTGTGCTGGCAAAAGTATTATTGCCTTTTATGTCCATTGTAATTTTTAGCAACAAACATCAAAGTTACTGGTTTACAGTCTTAAAAGTATGCTTTTGTAATTCTGTAATCTTGATGACTTCAAAGACGTTTATCTTTTACATGAATGTAACATTTCATACAAACATTTCTTTAACACACAGCCAGTCAGTTCCTTGTGTAAGCACACTGTCTGTCAACAACAAATAGTGTTGTTGTCACTTGAAAATGTGTTAGTAACCTGAGGTTAATAAACATGTTTAGCTCAGCATTGGCCACCTAACGTTTGCTTGGTTCTTGCTTTTAGCTACGACCTACTAGGGGTTAACTTTGACTGTCTTTCTTTATGAAAAGATAAATCAGCGTTTGTTTACTTGCCAAACTTGTGGTGGTCAATTAACGTAATCATTTATGTCCCACTGGCTGCCACCAGGTTAATTATTGCTGCTGGCTACAAACAGGTTGCAGGTTTATTGTTGATCATATAATGTTACAGTTTTATTTAGTTATAATGTTACACTGGGGAAATCTGGAGGATGTGTTGACTTACAGTAGTTTATAAGCTGTGATTAGTTGTAGATACATTGTACATTAGGCTATATGGTTGTGCTCTGTAAGTGAAAAACAGGTTATAGGTTTATCGTTGATTATGTAACGGTACAGTTTAGTTAACGTTACACTGGGTTTGAGAGTCAGTTTGTTGACTTACAATATTTAATAAGCTGTCATTAATTGCATTGCATGTTATATTAAGTGAAAAACAGGTTACAGTTACAGAATCCCTTATGGCTATGCGTGTTATAAGCAGCCTGGATTAAACACAGCAGGATATAAACAAAATTTATTATACTCGAGGAGGCTATAACTTTATTGAGACCTCATAACAATCTTGGTAATTGCGGACTAGCTCCAGGAGTTTTATTGTAAACATCCCGCCATAACTCTCCTTTTTTAAGTCTAATTCTGACCTTCTTCTTTTGTGTTTTATGGCGGCTGGCAAACCAGCTGCTTATCGCCACCACCTGAGCTGGTGTGTGGAACAGGAGATTTCTGCTGACCCGCCGGTCAGATCGACATACTGCCCCCACGTCCATGTGCTGAATTGCATCTTGCGGACGCATAGCATTAATTTCTGGAGACGTGCACAACCTACGCTCCAAAGGAACACAGAATATGCGTGGCAGCCATCTTATGAACACAAACATTTAGTTAAAAGCAAGAATATTAAGGTCTTTAGACTATTTTCACTCAGCTTCATACTTTGAAAACTATAAAATGAAAACACTATACGTTAACAATAAAATTGCAAACAGATGTAAGGAGGTATTTCAGATGTCCACAATTCTTGAAGTAAAACAATTTCTCCATAGACAGTATTAGGTGACTGTTTGGAGCTCTTCCAAGACTCAGACAGACATGAAATTCTCCCACTTCAATCATCAGCACGACAACTACAACCCTGCCAGCCTAAGGAGAAAAGTCGGATATGTCTCCCAAGGTGCACTTGGGTCAATAACATGCAATCACTGAGAATAAAATTCGCTTGTCAGTATCAGACAATGTCTGCTACTGACAGCAAGTGAAAGCTAAAATTTACAGTGTGTATAGGAACCTGTTCAAATATCCAGCCATTATATCGGTTCAGTTTCAAAACTAAGGTTCAATATTGTAGTTCCCAATTATGACAACAAAGCATTTTTAATTTGCTACCACTCTGATTTGTGCCTCTAATGGGCTTCTCCATAGCAACAGAAGTGTACTGGAATTCTATCATTACATTAACCACCCACATTTCAGTTTAGCAAGGATAAATAAAGAGAGATAACATGTTAATTAGTGAGCTTTAGAGGTATTAGTAGGTACATTTTGATGCCTTTGGACAGAGCCAAACTAGCTGTTTCTTCCTGTCTTTATGGTTTATTCATGTGCTCCTCAGACGGTCCCATTTCCCTAATTGGGTTGTTCCTCTGACTTTGGTGTGTTCATGTGCTTCAAGTCGGAATGTGGATGCTACTATAAAGATGTGTTGGATTTGCATTATTATTGTCATCCAACAAGGGGGTGTTTTTGTCCCTGTTACTGACCTGAAACCACTAAATATTGCTTGTACTGCAAATACTGCTAATAAATCTCTTTCCTAACTAATCTAAGTTCACTCTACATCGACAGCAAACCGTTATAACTTGACACCTCACCAAAGATGCGTATGCAGTAGTTGATTTTGTGCCATTATTTAATGTTTCAAACCATCAACCATGTTGTCTGCCATGTTGTTACGTATATGACGTCGACAACTCGGCAACTCTTAGCAAAATTTTCTCTGACTTTCCAAGTTGTTGTTCCGACTTTAGTGGGCGTCGGGAAATACTTTTCCCAATTATTCAGACACCACATGAATGCACAATTATGCTAAGGTAAGCCAAAAGGCTGCTGGATTCAGCTTCATATTTAACAGACAGATATCTAACTCTCAGTAAATAAGTGTATTTCCCAATATGTAAAACAAATAATACTGCATTCATTCAGTGTTTTCTATTCTACTATGTTTAAAGAAAGCAGTGTTCATCATTTGAGTGCAATACATCAAGTTAAAAATAGGAGCCATTCGGGGACAGTGAATTTCTATCATTAGGTTAATCTGTAATTAAAGTCATGTTTTACACTAGTGAATTCAGACAGTCAATATTAGTGTCAAGGGACACCGAGGTGGTGTGATTGGTCTGTGACCTAATCAGCCCACAAATGAGTTGGAAAGGTGAGGTCACTCTGGTGGAAATGGAAGCTGATTGTTTACACTGAGCAGCTTTACACAGGCCTGAGATATAGAGTCTGTGAACATGATTAGAACCACAACATAAAGAGAACAAGGCTATCACCTCAAAGGCTTTCCGCCATTGTACAATCAAAGCAGCAAGATCCCAAAAGATATTGATTTTGGAGGCGCTGATGGACTGTGTGCCTGACATGGCTGATTCACCAGTCTTACTGGTCAGCACAGAGCCACTGTATCATTAACACTGCACGGAAATCACATCATGGATGAACATGAAGGAATCAATCCCTGTGCCTGGACTTTGATTTTAGTTGTCATCGTGAAGCCTTGCTAAAGCATCAATCTCTGCTAAACATGGATATCAGCACTGCTGGCGGAACAAGACATAACATAAATATAAACCCTCTGAGGTGGGTTATATGAATTTTCATAATGCACGCAATGTATATCTAGACTTTAGTGGCCAATAAGTGTTCTTCAGAATCAAAGTCTACTTCAATGCAGAGTAAATATTACACCATAAATCATAACTCTCAAGTGACTTATTGCAACACTGTTTTCTGTGCTATGAGTGTGAGTTTTATCTCTCTTGTGATAGACTAACATGATAATATGTACACCATTACCCACTCCAATAATTTCTGTATCTCACAGGCCTGCACAACAAGAGCAGTAGCAAGAAAAACATACTGTATAGCTTTCTTGATTTCAAGTTCTTAGTGTTATCTGGTGAAGAGAGTACTTGATGAATCTTTCTATTGCTCTGCCTGTGAGTACATGATCAGGGTAAGGATTTCAGGGATTTCTCTACATACAGAGAGTATTACATGCACTCACGCAAAATAGACACACAGATATATGCAATATTATGCAGTGCACTGATGGAAAGTACAATTACTCAAGTAGCGTACAATATTAACATACTTGTACTGTACTTGAGTATTTCCATACTTGTACTGTACTTGAGTATTTCCATACTTGTAATTCACTACATTTCAAAGGAAAATAATGTACTTTTTACTTCATAATATTTATTTATTTTACTGCTATTGTTAGTAGTTAATTTTCAGGTTAACATCTGACATAAAAAAAACATATGGTAACCCTATCAAACACAATGTATTGTTAAAGATTAAACCACTTGTTTCCAACCCTTTTGGCTTGTGATCCTTTATATAACAACAATGTCTGGTTAGGGCCACTTGTCACGTTTAAGATGTCTGCGTTGTTAGTAGTTTTAACAAAGACTGAATTCTCCTCTAAACTTTTCAGTTTAAGACTCAACAAGATAAAATCTTATAAATACCTTAATATTTCACAAATACAGAAAAAAGTTTAAAAAAAGAAAAAAGTATAGAAATTTGTGTAGCAGATCTTTGCTTTTTCGTCTTTCTGTTCTCATTAAGTATCTCACAACACCTCAGATTTATCTTGTGATCTTTTGGATCAGGCCCAACCCCTGAGTTGGGAACCACTTGACTAATTGTATAATAAATTAGTTAAAACAATCTCCACCTAAACCTACTACAGTGGTGCTTACATTGGTTCATAATTATTTATAATCTAACAATCACAATCAGAAAAGCTTTTATTGCCAAGTAGTTTTTGCATGTATGAGGAATTTGTTTTGGTGATAAGGTGCTACACATTGACAAACAAAGACAAACATAAAGTTAACATAAAAAAATGTGGAAATATATACATATAGGATGGATTAAGAAAAATATGAAAAATAGAAGAAAAACGATTAACACTAACAACAAATATTTGCAATGTACCGGCTATGTACAATGATGTGAAATTACATTATATTTACATGTGCAAAGGTATAGAGTATTTAAGAGGGAAGGGGAAGTGTCTAGCTGCAAAAGCTGTTTTTGTGGTGAGAGGTTTTGGTCCTGATGGACCGCAACCTTCTGCCAGAGGGGAGTGACAGTTTGTGATCGGGATGGGAGGGGTCAGATGGAGGTTTACAGATCCTGAAGAGATGGAAGATTGCAGCAAATCACCTTCTCTGCAGAGCGAATGATACACTGTGTTTAAAGTAAAGTAAATGTAATATCAGTCACAGGGACCAATTTTTATGCAAAACAAATAGCTATTTTTACTTCAGATACTTTTATTTTCTTATAATCCTTCTGCTACCACTGACACTAGAATTACGTTTAAAAATCAGCAGAAAATCTGAACATAAGAATGTTGTTTGACAACTGTTTAGTAAGCTGTAAAGCTTTTTTGCGCCATAAAAAAATGTTTATAGCCCTGCTTTGTTTCCTTTTATTCTGATCTCCTATAAATCTTTCCTGTAGTTATGCTGCTGTAAGCCACTGCTGCAAACAGAATAACATATTTCAGTTTGAATAATGACAATCCAGGAAAAACATATTGAGCCTGCTTTGGTACTTTTGTAATGGGATCTGAGTCTTTGTTTATAATAATTTATCACAGTGAGACACCAAGCATACACCAGCTCAAAACAACGCCAGCTTCACTTTTCTAGCTGATTCTAGCTGAGATATACTGCATCCATGTACATCTACACCAACTTTACTTTAAACACAAACGCAAATGTATGCAACTGCCTGCTGTGTCTGTCACATAAACAAGTATGTCATTACACTCTTTTTACAGCCTGCCTAATTATGCTGTTTGTATTTTACGTCTCAATTTTACCTTTTTTACTCAGAAAAGTAAAGTTTTCACCCAGCTGTTTGGATAATTTTTATTGTTATTAAGATGACTGGGATGTTTTTTTGTCCTTTAAAATGAATTATGTTTCATAAAGGAAGCAACAGCTTAAGAGCGATTCCTCTGCACTTGACTTAATTGGCACACTGTTATTGCTTTTTCATCATTAGCCTTTCTACACAGTTCAGTACAAAGCGATTCATCTTTTACAGCTCATTTCTGCAACCCATTTGATAGTAATAAACCATTCAATGGAGCAGTTTGAAATTCCTCTAGCTAATTCAATACCTTTCTTGTAGTATATTATAAAAGCAAATGCAATGCCGTCTTCTGCCATGATGATCCCATTGAGTCTGTCTATTGCCTGTGGTCTAAAGAAGAGGAGTAAAATTTCTTATTAAGAGCAGATTAATGAGGAAATATTCTGAGAGCCACAGGGGATGGGTCTGTTTGTTTCCAAGTGCTGGTGAATATCAGTTTCACATTCTTAATGATGTCCTTTTGCTCTCTGGTATGGTCTCGAACAAACACCCAAGAACGTAATAGAGCAAAGAGGCACTTAGAGACAGAAACAGAAATGGTAAAAAGGATAGAAAGAGAAAATTTAAGTTTTTATTACATTTCTTTGTTTTCTCTTTTGTTAAAAAGGTTTAGGATCCCCAAATGACAAGCTCATTAAGACATCAAAGTCTGACAAACAAAATAAAATGTCTCCAGCTGGAGCACACGGCTGTTTTCAGCAAGAATGTTCTGATAAACAGACTTACGCTACCTGCCCAGCACCAGAAAACATAGTTAGTGACTAGCCAGTGAAAAGATGTGAACATCTTGCAGCTGTAGACTCGGATATTTTCTCAGAAGTTGATGGAAACCAGTCAGCGCAAATAATATTTAATATTTGAATTTCTGAATTTTCACTTCAAATTCACCATAAATTCAAATAGTTCTTGTGTTGTGCCCATTGACAGAAAGACCACAGAGCTGATCAGAAATATATACCATAAAGAAGAAGTCATCTTCATAAACCAGAGCCTCAAAAATCGAGACACCAATATGCCACCAAAAATGACCACAAGTGTGGAATAGACAGATACAGTTAAACAAGCCGTTATAAATTAAGGTTTTATAACAATTGTTTGCTATATTTTGTGTTTGCATATTTTCATAAGATCTCAACTAAGTGAAAATATTACAGGGCAGTGTGTCTGTCACATGGATTTATGGTCTGTCTGCTTATTTCAGACTTCCTCTGCCTTCTAGTGGCCAAGAATCGACTCTAAGCAACTCTAAGTAGGAAAAACACAATCCAATTGGTTCAATTGTGCCTGCAGAAACCTAAATCTGCTCTAGACCTCTTGACCAGACACTGAATCTAAATTACTATCAGTGTAGTTGCATGGTTGACCCTTTACTCTCTCACTGTAAAGGAAAAATATTTTCCTGTATGGATCAACAGCAGGTCAAGAAGTCTCAAAAAAAGACAAAATGGCACAGATCCAAACTTGACTTTTGCCAGTTTTTGTAAACCTGCCTCCGAGTCACTGTTGGTTTCTCTCATTTCGTCTTTTTATAACTTTTTAATAACATTTGGGATGCAGAACTGCATTAAAAAGTCAAATATGGTGACTGTCTGGAGTAGAATCTTTTACCTTCAAAATGTCAAATATTCAGAGTAAGTTAAAACTCTTCATTTGACTGAATTGAATTTTGACATATCCACTGACATGTTGAAGGATTTTATCAGCCTGAAAAGCACGGATTTTCTCCTTTCACGGTGGAGAAAATAATTTAACCCTTAAAAATCCCCCATCTGTTACATAGAACAAAGAGCATAAAGTTCAGACAATGAAGCCTGACAAAACAAAAGAATTTGATTTCAGATGTTTTTTGAGAGCACCTCTTGAAAAAGGCCCGAGTGAGTCAAACATACCATGAGCTATATTCTGTTAGCTAGTCGGTCTCTCACCTTCCAGTGTTGCCAAGCTTAGTGATTCATTCATGCAGGTGCTGCCAAAAAGACCTTGGGGGCAACCGACAGCCCTGCTCGGTGCCAGTCTTGTGAACTAGCAACACTCACATCCACTGTCAAAATGCCTGGAATACACAGAGGACATGTAGTGATGATGTCTCTGAAAACAATATCTCTACTTTTGAAATCCGCTTTGACCTTCTGAAATGGTCTCATCCTTTCTGTGCCTCACTCTTCAAGAAACAACACAGCCCTGCAAGCAGCTCTGTGAGGCTGTGAGCACAGCAGTGCTTTGAGCTTAATGCTAATCTCTGCAAGTAACGTTCCACAGTAGGAGGAGTAGCTGGTTTGTCTCAGCCAGCAGCTGAGTTTTTAACAATGTGCCAGATTTTAAGACTATAGACCAGTCTATGCTACTGACAGACAGCTTTCTATTTAGTATGTTTGTAACATTTGGCTAATGCCAAGCTAACGTTAGCTGTGCTTGTATAAAACATACAGGATGAGAGACTGTGGACAGAGCAGTTCAAATAAATGCTTTCTTATGTTACATATTTACCCAACACAGGTGTATTAATATAGTAATGTATTTTTAGGTTTTATTGCACGTACTTACACTAACGAGCGTAGCTATCATCAACTCGAGTAGTTTGGAGCTAACTAAATTTCGTCGCGGTGGAAACGGTGAGCAGAGTCTCTCTGCTGGTCGCTGTCAGTGCCTATGAGCCGACAGAGAGCAGTAGAGGCTGCAGCCTGATTATAAACAGTCCGGGGCCCGTTTAATACCGCGTTTCGATGCCATCACTAAAAAAAAAAATTCGTTTTCTTACTCATTGCGTTTCAAGTAAAATCAGATTTGACGCTCGAGACATAACGTTACATTATAGGACACGCTAGTAATATCGATAAGACCTTCTGGAAATTTTGGAACCTGGTCCTTTTAGAACCGGGTTTCAATTCCCATCCCCACTTTTAACTGTTAAAATTGCACATGAAGACATGAGAACATGAACATAGACTGAAAATGTGGCTTATACCTCCAACATTATACCTCCTCTTTACATCCCCAAATCCCCCAACACTCATAGGATAATTATCTGAATCAAGGTGAGAACGTCATTGCCATCCCCAGCAATACGCTGCTAGCATGGCTAAAATAAAGCATACCAGTCTTGTTCTCCAAAATGCAGCATGGCAATGAAGTGTTTAGATGATAATCTAGTGCCATTTTATCAAGAGCTTTGTGTGACCCTCTGGAACGTTGGCCTATTGTCTCTCAAAATATGTCACCCCTCGCTGGTTCAGACAGTCACTTCCATGTCTGAGTTGATGGATGAGCGCTTAACTGTTTAAAGCACTCACATGGGCCCACAGGAAGAAGATGTATCACCCATCAAGGAGCTCATCAAAGCCGCCATGCAGAGGAGGGGTGGGTGGGGACTGGAGAGGAATAAAATGTGGCTCCTTCAACAAATTTAAAAGTGGATAGAGGAAAACTGTATATCACTCTCCCAGTCTGTCCTACTTGCTATGATTGTCTCACCTCCTCGTCCTCTCTCTGCTCTCTTGACCTGTCAGTTTGAAATATTTAGGCTGAATGATCTACAGCTCTTCGATCGTCCTATTTCGCCAACTCCTTCTCCTTGACAGTCTATGGCCATTTCTTTCTTTTTTTCGTACTTTTCTCCTTCTTACTCTGTTGTCTTCTGCCTTTTTCCTTCTTTTAAAAGTTATACTACATTCATTCTTCAGACAGATGCCCATTATCCCCCTTGTGGTCTTTTCTTTCTCACTGATAAATGGTGTGTTCTGTAACTCAGCTGTCCTCTCTCTTCCCTTTGTGTCTCCACAGTTCTTCATCCTCCTCCTGCTCATCTTTTTCCTAGAGATTCTGTCTATCATGCTTTTCTTCATCTATCAAGACGAGGTAAGACACCTTGATTGCTCTTATTACGTTTTATCATGTGATTTTCTCCAGCTGAACAAGGTAATAAGAGGCTGTGGAATAGCCCTTCATATGTCCTGCAGATTGCTGATGATTCAGATTGAAGCTGGCATGCAAAAGGATGTGTCTCAGCAGTGAGGCTGTTTTGAAGTTCATACAAGCAGTGTTGTTTGTTTGTTTAAGAAAAGAGCATGCCAGCTGACATTCTGCATAAATGATGGTTTAATGAAACTGCCTGAGATTTAAAAGAAAAAAGGTCTTACTCTGGTTGATGCACAAACATCTTTGGGGAGATATCTCTGGGCTACAAGCGTAAAAAATACACCGTCCACAATTTCCCTTCCTTGTTAATAAATCTCAATTTATCTCAGCTCATCCATTTTGGATGATTTCCCCTGTAAATAAACAAGTCAGAGAAGAGAAAAGCAGCGGATGTGCTATCCCTCTTCTAATATGAATTTGTAATCCCTTAACATTTTTAGCAAAGGTTTTAATAATGCATTGAAAGGGCATGTTAAATTCTATCCATTTTAATCTTAATTGAGGGTTTGAGGGCTGGATTTTGGATGTGTTGTGAAATTTTAACAATAAGTATAACATATCATTGTTACATGTTATTGCAAATATTAAACCCTAAAGACTCATGTGTAAGCAGTGACAATGTGTATTCTGTTCTGTCCATAAACATTAAGCACAGAATAGCATATCATCTTGACAAAGGGTATTAGTTTGACTCTGTGAGATTAGTGTGATGGACACCACAGAAAAAAGTCTGGGTTGATGTAGTTTTAAAATATGGTCCCAGAGCCGTCTACTATCTCAGAGTCCTTGAGAATTCTGTAGGCTATATGTCATCTTGAACTGTTGTTGCCACAGTTTTAACTTAAATCACTTAAATTCTTAACAAAAAAGAGCCTGAGATTTTTAAAATAAAAGAATCTAAACTCCAAAGCATGTTTTGTGTTTTAATCAATTTCTTAGTTAAATTAAATTACAGGCAACATGGCAAGCAATACCAACAACAGCAGTGTAGAAATGACTGCTTTTCTATAATTTCATGAGTGATCCTTCATGAAACTGAATCACAATTTCAAATTCTATGTAACAGTTTTAGACTAACCGATAATAAATGTTACGTTAATGTTACAAAAAGAATTTCCTAGAGCAAAAGGTGATGTCTTCATTTTGCTTGTTATGTGGTATATTTATTATACAATCTATAAAATAGAGCAAAACAGCACTGACATATTTGAGAAGCTTGGGCCTAAGAATATTTTAGCATTTTTGCATGAAATTACTCAAATATTTTATCAGTTATCAAAATTGTTTGTTTGTGTGCAGTATTTTGGGTGTTCTCCAGAGACTTAAATATGACCACTGCCAGGTGGAGTGGACTCCAAGTTTAGAGCCTCATCATAAATCATTGGCCATTTCTCAACTATTTACATTATTCATGAGTTGGAACAGATAACATTATCCCCGAAGACTTAGACCAACCCTGATTCTAATGCTTTTGTACATTTTGGTAAATAACCTATTTTCATCTTTCCCCTATTCTCGGTCTGAATTATATTTTTACCACTGACCTTGGACCTCCATGTACTTTGTTCTAGCTTTTATCTTGTTGTTTTTGTAATTCTGGCATGGTTAAATGATTGTCTAATGTATTGTAATTCCATCTCAGTTTGTCTTTGGTGGTGTAACCCAATGAGTTTTTCTGGACTGGCGCGTTCTTCTGGGCTTTCAGCCAGTCAGTGCTGCTCTGTTTAGCTTTTAATGAATGTTGTCTTTTGTCAAGCCTCACCTTTCTCATGCTATCAGTGTTCCCTGATGTTCAGTGCACCCCATTATTCAGCCTCTGAATAATTCAGTTTTGTCTACCCAGGAGGCGATTAGCGACAGAACACAGTAAAAAGTTAGTGATGGTCTAGATGTTTTGCAAAGCTGGTGCACCAAGGGAAATCAATCATAGTAAAGAATGGGTGGCCATTACCAGTACTGCCAATGATATTTTTAAAACAGCATGGGACTTGTTTACTGTCTAAATTGCTGAATGTGATCACTGCTGGAAAACCGCACAAAACTTGTAGGCCTACAAAGTATTTTTAACAACATGGGTCACTTTATTATGTTGCAAAGAAAGTACTTTTGCACATTAACTTTTACTAACTGTAACCCAATTAATCCCAAATTTTTCAACTTCAGTACATGCATTTTACTCCTTAGACCTCCCTAACACACACACTGTGCTAGCAAGACTCACCAATTCAAACCCAAACCGGATCGGTTTGCCTCTTATGAACCTTGCCTACCATAATAAGGTATCATGCTTTCATCAATTGATAACCATTCAGTGCACTGAAGAAAGGGTCGGTTTTCACCTCTGAGTTATCCACCAGATGGATTGAGGCCATTATCTCATCAAAGCAATTCTTACTCATTGCATTTGAGATTGCATCATTCTAGACATCAGGGTCATATGACCAAGACAAGTGCTGCTGCGGCACAGAACTGTGATGTGAGAAGATGTAAGAAGAACCCCATAGAAAGCCAGCA
The DNA here is from genome assembly GCA_029875015.1 of Lepomis gibbosus. Classification (NCBI taxonomy): domain Eukaryota; kingdom Metazoa; phylum Chordata; class Actinopteri; order Centrarchiformes; family Centrarchidae; genus Lepomis; species Lepomis gibbosus. The sequence continues at coordinate 4,481 of JAPMOB010206133.1, read as the reverse complement.
ACCAATCCATGTTCGGATTGGTTTGCACTATATAGGTACATTATTAATAATAATTATTCAATTAGCTGACACGTTTATCCAAAACTACCTAAAATAGCTAATAATGTCAGAGGTAACATGCCTCTGGAGCAATAAGGGGTTAAGTGTGTAGCTCAAGATGTATTGGTGGATGTGTTACATTGGAAATCTCTCACACCATAGGCATGTGTCTTAGCCACTGCTCTGTCACCACCCCTCAATTGACATCTCAAACCAATTGATTCTCATAAACATCTGCCTCATCCTCCAGATAGTTTACCTCTAGATTGCCATTCAAAAGTCTACCTATCTGAGCCATCACTATCACAGTCACTTTCAAATGCCACTTTATCAAGTGTAGGAATGACCTTGATGCTGCGCCTATGTGCTGCACACATCACCTATCTGCTGAACACAGCATATAGGTCATGTATGTTTAGGAGGTCCAACACATGTGATCTGATTTCAGAATGTGTAAATAAACAAATGATAACTAGGATAACAGCCAAAACCTACAAGCAAAATATATATGCAGTAGTATATTTCTCAAAATATATCAGTACACCCTTAAAAGAATATATGTACTAAATATAATAATTCTATCTGGTAATTAAGGCGTTTTACTTACTTCTTTTTGTAGCAGTCTGAAGAAGACATCTTCTTCCAGATGAGTAAGCAGGAAGTAAACTAATATGGTCATGTGACCTTTCAAACTAGTCACTGATATTGATCTATTTTAATCAAAACAATCTATTTTTTCATTTAAAAGTGGAATTGCCCAAAGCCAACAATACAACTTTTAGAATCAAAAATGTGACTGGTGGGATTAAACCGGTTAAAATTCACAGTGGTATTATATTTTCATTTGGTAGTGTGCATAACGCCTTACTACAAATGGTGTTGTAGACCCAAGTAATAGGAATTTTTCAGAGGTTACAGTGTAAGAATGTAAAATAATTCAAAAACTACTCATATGAGTGTTTTTTAAACTAACACCCCAGTTGTCAAGGTAAGGTTATGTTTAGCAAACTTAAACTACTTGGTTAAAGTTTGATAAGATTACAACAAGATGCAAACCCTCAATATGATATTTAAATTAAACACTTTGCACATCGAACCATTATCCTTTCCTATGCCTTTTGTGTGCTATAAGAATTGATAAGAAGGACATATCTAATATTCAGCTCTTTCTTTTCATACAATGCAAACAAACTGATTGGATACTACATTACTAAGTCCTGTATACTACCATCAATAGGATTGATACGAAAGCCAAAATACAAAAGTGATTTGTCTCCCTCCTTTATATTTTTATTTCATCAAATAAATTGCAAAGGGAATTGTCTCTTCAAAAACCCTTTCTTGTGATGTTAGATCATGATCTGGACATGAAAACACCTCTTGCAAGAGAATGCACTCTTTGCTGCACTGCTGCTGTTATGTGCAGCATTCACCTTGTTAGTTCAGGAAGAAACACACTTTGGAAGTGAAATAATGGCTAAACATAAGAGACGCATAATTTGGAGTTATTTCTAATGCATGTGATGAAGTAACAGTGACAACAGATGCAAATTAGCTGCGATCTAACTGGTGCAATTACTTTTTAACTGTGCCCTCTCCCTGCAAAAATAAACAATACATGAATAAAATTAACTTACAATAATGAAAGTAAATGCTTAATGTTTGACAAATGTTTTGATGGTAATGAAAATGTATTCTACTGTATGTATCCTATTAATAATGCATGTAACTCCTAAATCATACTACCTTGCTCTCTCCTACATGACAGTACATTAGCTGCTTTTAATAATAAAAGTTTCACTATCATTATCTCACTATGACCTCTAACTCCAGGTGTAGCACTAATGTAATCTATGATGGTATAAAACACGCTTATTTAAACATGAGTCAAACAGCATTTTAGCATTTGTTGAAACATAGTTTAAATGTGGTGTTGAAGAAAGGACATAGTACAGTGTCAGTTTATAATCTGGAATTTCTTAAAAATAAATAGCTGAGGTTATTTATTATCTGTGGGAATTTACTTTGAATGTGACATATGGAAATAAACTTATTAGGTGAAAAAAACACATTTATCCCGGCAAAGAATTTTCCTATACTTCCTTGCATGAACACAAATAATTTTGGATCCATAATTTGAAAGGTCAGTATTGCTTTGATTTTACCTTCTAGAGTATCAGTTTTTAAAGCTCTACTATGTGTCTGATTATCAGGACGCTGCTCCTTTCCACCTCCTCCATCACCATGGTAACTCCCTGGAAGCAGTGCTGCAGTTGCAGTCATTCCTCCAGTGTGCAAAGCCTTCCAGATGCCATAACTTAAACAGAGTGCAGCAGTAGGTGCATGTTGATGAACTCCATCCCAGGCTTCGGGGATGGTCACGCTCAGTGGTCCAGTTTATTACACCTGCTTTAGACCTGATAAAAAGCTCTGTGACGCAGCTGGAAGCTACTTCAAACAGCTCACAGATCTTCCATGTAGCTGAAACGGTCACCGCTTGTTTCACTTTGTTGGTTCCTAAGGATAATGAAAAGGTCCTATGAGGTTAACACCAGTGGAACCACTGTGACTCAAAGTGTCAAAGTGAATAAAAATGAGTCTGACTCAGCGGCATGATAGTGAAAATTGATGTATGGGTGTTTTATACCATCTCAGCGTGGGTTTACAACAGTATCTGCTTGACTTTATCACCTCAAGGGAAAATTACCCCACGAGACAAAGACAAACAGAGTAATAACAACAGCAGACCACCAGTAAGATATTGTTTAAGGATTGTGGAACTAACAATCCTCATCTGATACCAATTATCATTTGTATTATTTTCAATTAGTGGCAGTAGTAGTAGAAGTGTAGTAATAGGAGTAGCAGTAGTAGGAGTGGTAGAGAAAATCTGATCCCATGACAACAGTCTAAAGGTTTCTGCACTGACCACTGGTTAATTTAAAGTCTAATGAGCTTCTCAGAAATCTTACAGTATAGTTAAGTAGTTTAATTAAATGGTTGTTAGCACAATATGCATGCTTATCTTTGTATTTTTGCACTGTTCTGTATTAAATCTACTATCTTAATAACATTTGGTTGCCTCTTTGCTAGTAGTATAGTGGTAGTCAGCTAACTTGTTGAACAGAACTCTCAGTGTGTAAAAATGAAAAAAATATATTTACATCCCTGCAGCTAATACAAAACTTTACCCTCTACTAGCGACCATTATTTGTTATTAGTCTATCACCTGCCAAAATAAAATAACACTTCCAATCTACAGTCTATGCTTTCAGGTAATACTATTACAAATGCTTCATATGCTATGATGTATGATAGATAGCAGAAAATGAGCCAACAAGTGCAAGGACAAGCAAACCTTTGTGACATTGTTTAAGCGGACAGCCAACAGTCTCATAGCCAGTACTGCCAAGTTCACAAATACCAGTTGAACAGAGCCAGGACATCAATTCACAATATGCATGTTGGCACATAAAGATAATACTTACCTTGTTGAAGGGGAGTAATGATCCCTGGATCAATAATCCTCTGTGAAAAATAAAGCCTTGGGGAAGGGTTTCCGCCTTTCAGCTTGCTAACAGAACCTTTCAGCACAACACACTTTCAACTTGAGGTGGCTTGAAATTCCCACAATGTTCGATTTCAGATTCTAGTTTGATGAGAGTCAAAAAAGATCATATTAGCTGTTTCACACCAACCATATTTCTAGCCTGGGTCGTGCTCGATATTTAATAATAGCTAGCATGTTTTAGCAGTTAGCTGACCAAACACAGTAGCTCACCAACTAGCTCCACAAATAGTCACTACTTATGTCACCAAGCCTACAGTACCACATATGTTGGGCTATTTTCTCATTTGGAGACTGCAGTTGCATTCATGTGGAACTTCTGTGTGTTTGCCATAAACAGCCAATATGTCAGCTGAACATGTAATTAGCTAACTAGCTATCAGCGATCACGTTGCGTACTGACCCATAAACTGTAGGCCTATATAAAGATATTTATATGGTATATATTATACAATATATTTTATTATATAGTCTATACCAGTCAGCCTCAAAACTTTCTGGTTTTCCCCCTTAAGTTACTCTCCTTCTCATCTGTCTGTACATCACTGTCATACAGTGTCCACCTATAAAATTAGCCCAAAGCTTCCCCTAACGCGGGGGTCGGAAACCCGCGGCTCTAGAGCCGCATGCGGCTCTTTAGCGCCGCCCTAGTGGCTCCCTGAAGCTTTTTCAAAATTGTTTGAAAATGGAAAAAGATGGGGGAGAGAAATATATTTTTTGTTTTAATATGGTTTCTGTAGGAACACAAACATGACACAAACATTATTAACGTTTTTCAATGCTGTAAAAATGTATAGAATAAATATTAAATTTCAACATTTCTGTCAACGAAGATTTACGTCATAGCCTGCGACACAGGTTTCTATCAGTAAGG